>CAUYSK010054675.1:0-39544 GCA_963575035.1 Avahi laniger
TTTGTAGATTTTCCGGTTTTCCTTGTGCTATTGATGTCTAATTTCATTCCATTGTGATCAGAAAAGATACTTTGTATGATTTCAGTCTTCATGCAC
Source organism: Avahi laniger (assembly GCA_963575035.1). Classification (NCBI taxonomy): domain Eukaryota; kingdom Metazoa; phylum Chordata; class Mammalia; order Primates; family Indriidae; genus Avahi; species Avahi laniger. The sequence goes on from CAUYSK010054675.1 coordinate 97, forward strand.
ACAATGGGTGGAGAAGCAGTATGGTGCCCACCATCTTGGCTTGTGTCTGTGGTGATGAGGAGTGACCCTGAGGGGGCTGGCAACCTGGTGCTTTGTTTTCAAGAAGCCCCCAGTTCACTGGCAGCAGCAGCTTTTAGGATCATGAGGGTAGGGAAGGTCTCCAACAGCTCAGGAGCCTTCTGACTATCAGAGGTGTGAGGGAGGGAGGAAAAAAACCCCCACCTACTCTTTCCACTATGGAACTACAGCTTTAACATGGTACCCACCTCTGTTGTCAGTGCCTTCCAAACTCTGGTGAAGGTCCTGTGAGTGTTCCTGTTCAAGTGAGCCAGAAACCATTTCCTTCAATAGTCCCTAGACAAGCCAGAATGTTGGATACTTTTGAATGTTGGAATATATTGCTCACTCTTTTGTTTCTGTCCTGAGGGAGGAACTCTGGTATGGCAGGGGTTTTCTACCTGGTTGCTCCGCTATTCCACTACGCCACTTAGGAGGAACGTCACACATGGACACACCAAACTCTATGATACTTCTCCTCTTTCACTGGAATCCCTTCTTGGTTTTACAATGGCCTGCATGCTTTAGCTTCCCACCTGTTCTCTAGAATTCTCACAGAGGCATTCTGGTCCATACACTGTTAACTTGGTGTCTTTGTAGGGGAAGTAGAACCTATACCTTCCTAGTCTACCACTATAGCTATTGTTACTTTAAGAAGTATATTCAAAGTTACATTCTTTCTCTTTCCTCAGTGTAACATTTTAGGAAACACCATCTTGAAACAAAGAAAATCAAAATACAGAAAACAAGAATGTGATTTGACTGCTACTTCTAGGGATACATCAGATCAGTTCTTTACATACTGATTGCCTCTTTTTTGCATAGAGGTGAGAGTGCTGAACTTGCCTTCCTTTTCTTAGAACTTGGGGCTAAACCTAGACATATTATCACCCTTTCACTGCTGGGAGGACATATAGTAGTGCTAGATGATGCTGATTAAACCTTTGGAGGTTTAATGATATGTGACAATTAGCCAATGTTTCTAACGCAATTTTAAAACTTCATAATTTTATATCATTCTGACATAGGACACTGGCAGGCATTGCTTAACTGAGTCAGGAAGTTTCAAACCACCCTGATCAATACAGGGTGTAAATTAGGAAGCTTTGAACTACCCTGATTAAACCAAGACGGGGGACAGGAGAAGTTCCAAGGAGTTAGAATCAAGATGGCAGAGGAATCAGCCACCTCTTGACCTTGCATCTTCATTATATCCTCATTACCACAAAACTTTCTAAGGAAACCTCTCACTCCCATCACGTACCTCACGCCATCACAGTTCTGGATTGACCGTATTTAGTCAAAGGGAGGGTGTCACCCTAATTCTAGGAAAACACTGCTCCTTTCTGAGAAATAACGTGAACATTCCTCCCCTTGTTTAGCCTATAATTAAGCTGTTGCTTAAATAGAGGGGATAAAGGAAAGCTGGTGGCTGTTCTCCTCCTCAAGGAGAACCAGCCTCTGCTATGCCTGTGGAGTAGATTTTCTATACCTCCTAAATAAAACTCACTTTCACTTTACACTGTCGGCTCGCTCCTGAATTCTTTCTTGAACGAAGCCAAGGTCCCACTTGGACTTCAAGTGATTCCCAGCATTGGGAATTACTTTCCTGTGACAATAGTTCCTAAAGGAAGAGGCTTTAAAGCAGATAGACTTCATCATTCATTTGAAAGCTTAAGTACTTAGGTGAATGAGAGTGAATGAAGAAGTGCGAAATTTGATCCTGTATGCCTTAGCTTCTGAAGAGCGAGATGCTATTTCTGAATATAGCCCTATTGACTCTCCTAGAGTTAGCTGGAGATAACTTGGTGTGAAAATGTTGGCTTTGTAAAAAGAAATGGAAATCATTAAAACAGGTAAAACAAACCAAAAAGGTGAACACAGAACCTGGGAACTAGAATTAATAATCAGTTGGAAATGATGACAAGTAATGAAGTGCGTGAATCAGTGAATATCTGCAGCCATTTTTCACTTCTTCAGCTCGCGGTGCCCATTTTATGTCATGCGAGCACAGCGGTGGGATCAGAGCAGGTAGCACATTATTGGCATTCTCTCCTCATTAACTTTCACTTCTCCAAAGGGACTTTGAATAAAAATTAACACGTGTGAACAATCTTTAGCAACTAGTCTGGATTGTTTCCTCAGTGTACAGAATCAACCAAAAGCAGGGTTGAGTTGGGCTGGGTTTGCTTTCATGTCACACTTTACTGCCCCGTCGTACATACATACACATACGAGATAATTTGGCATCTGTAGCACCCATAAAGGTTTCTCTAATGTATGTGAGGTGGAAGGAAGGAGAGTGTTTAAGTCCCAGCTTTGAAGCTGTTGTGTTAATTGTGAACTTTTGCTGAGTCTGTACATTAAAGAAGGTAACAATCTCAGCATGTTAAGATCATACCTGCTAGATGAGTGCTTGGCGGCAGTAGCTGTGCTGATGTGAGGCATTAGCGGCCTCATGAGTTCCGTCAGATATGCTGTCTCCAGTGTCTTTGTGTAATGGCATTTACTAGATTTCAAATGGACTGCTGAGAAAGACGAAATATAATTTCATGTATTATCTCTCTGTCTTGAAAAAATAGATAATGAAATTGTTCTCTTGCTGGCATATATTTTATTAACCTTTGTAGAATCAACTTAAAGAACAGATGTCCCTGTAGAGTTGAAACCTTTTGTTAAAGTGGATTGTTATTAAGTGCATTGGAGAGTTCTAGGAATTGTGGGGTTGAGTAGAACAGGTAAGTATTTTTTTAAAAACCACTCTGGGAATACTATGGCATATTCGGAGGCTTGCTGGAGAGGAAAAAATGCAATGTAAATTGTATGCAACTAAATTCTCTTTTCTTTGTTTTTCTTCTTTACAGAACCTGGAGAAAGTTCTTGTGGAATTCAGTCACAGGGAGTTATTCGATTTCTATAACAAGGTCTAATTTTTAAAATAATTTTCTGATATGTGGGCTTTTCATATTGTTTCCTTCATTTTATGAATTCTTATTTTTAAATGTCCTATTATGAAGTTCTTTAAACTTCCTTTATAAGCACCTTATGTTTCACAGTAGGAAACAATAACCAAAATGAAGGGAATCTGAAGAACTAAATCAGGAAGAAAATGAAAATGATTTTAATTAAAGCAATAGGATTGTTGCTTTAATATAATGCATTAAGTAATGAACTGTGTCATACCTAGCCACACTGACACTTTAAATACAGATAATGTTAAATACTTTAATTTCCGGGCCCAAATATGAAGGGAAACATGGCTTTAGGGATTTATCTTTGAGTGTATTTCATATTTCCTTCCAAATACTGATTTTGTAATCCAGGGAAATGCACTCTCTCCATACCCCCAACTTTAAAATCTTATCATGTAGTGATACTTTAAAATGAAACAGCTGGGGGTATTTAAAACAGCAGTGTTTAGTAATCCTCTTTCTTTACAAATTTGAAAACTTAAATTGCAAGCATGAATTCTAATATCTTCACATAAAAAGAAAAATATTCTGTGGTATTTTTATTGCTATTTGAATGGATTTAATATGCATAGTTACCAATGCCATTCTTTACTTTCTATTTGCATGTTTCTAAACAACACTTCATGTGAATCTTGTTCTCTTCACTAACTTTTTTTTTTTTTTTTGGCTTTGTAAATAGCTAGAGACCATACAAGCACAGCTGGATTCCCTTACATGATGTATTCGAAGACTGGTTTTTCCATCACGCTCCTGCCACCTCATTATTTTGCATTGAAGATAAATTGTCAGGTTGTGTTTTCTGAAGGATTCAGTGGCTTTCTTTCTGTAAATTATATGGCTTATCACTTCTTAGACAAATAACAGCCAAGGGAGATCACTGTTAACAGTACTGAGGTTCTCATATACTTCCTCTAGTTCTCTGAGCCAGCAGCAATTGTTAAGAACGCTTTTGCATTAAAAGGAACAGAGGGATACTGTTGCTTTATTGCCTGACCTGCTTATTTTTTACACGCTTGATGACATCTTTATATATCAAGGAGGATCCATGGATACAAAGTATAATGTGTACCCTAGCAGAGGACAGAGCTTTTGTTATTATGTTATTACATTAATAAAATTAAGAAAATAGCTACATGCAATCAAATAGTTTATGGTGTTTTTTTCTTTTGAATATGATGTGTATATTTTGCTTGGGAAATAATATAGGAAAGAAATTTAAAATAGAGTTAGGAGTATTATATCAATTAATTCCACTGTGAGCTTCTCTGTTAATTTTCATTTTTTTCTCTGAGTTCAATGATTTATTAACAGTCCATGTTTTTATGTGCTTTTCTTTGTACTTCAAATTAATAATGATTCACTTCATAGTGTGGGAGACAGATTCAGATCACAAATGAAAATAATTATAATGAGTTCTAAATGGGCATCCGTATTCAAATCTAGTAACTTTTACATTTTCTTTCTGTAACTGTTAATTGATTTCAGTCAATAAGATTTGGTATCTTAGGATTAGTTGGACTAAAATGTGCAGTATTTTTTATTTTATGTATTTCATAGTATATTTTATGCTAATAATGTATGCAAATGTGAGTATGGTTGCCTGTAAAAAAAATTAATTGAATGTTTATGAATGAAATACCTATCTTGTATTTCTTCCAGAGAGAGAGTGAGAGATTGATTCACACATGACTGTCTTCACATGAAGGAATTTTATTTTAGAAATATAGTTAAATAAAACCATTGAAATTGAAGCACATTTCTCATTTGAGGCAATACCAGTGTTAAATGTCTCTCAAATAGATGTTCAGTATATGAAATTTATGCCCACATTTGTTTATATGTGTATTTGTATGTTGTTGCTTAAAAGAATTGAGAGTTTGGACTGTTTCAGAAAGCAAATATTATAATTTTTGTCCATAATTGATTGATTTAAAAGTTCTTAAACTGAAAGTTCTGTCGGTAGGATACCTGGCAGGCATGTTTGTAATGTAATGGAATTTATTTCTATATGTGGCTTGTAGGATCTCTCTTACTTTTTTATGCTCTGTTTTGCCAGTTCCCAGAGATATTATAAACATTTTGGTAAACATACTTTCAGACTTTCCATCATTTACATATAAATATATATTATCCCAAGTTCAATTTGGCATTTTTGACAGTGGCCATATAGATAGGTGGAAGTTTTCATTGGTTTAATGGTCAAACTGAATTCTCAGTGTAGGTATCTAAATTAAATATAATGGTTAGAAATGAAGTTTTCTTAAAAAAAATTAAAAGTGAAGTTTTCTAAAAGTAGTTTGTTTTATGCTCTTGGAAAGAGCTGGTTTTATAGTCTCCAAGAGTATTTCTAAACCTATGCGAAAACTTGATGAATGTATTCTCTCCTAGTTGAACAAAATCTGACTCAAAGACACTGAAGAAAGGGCCAAGTAAAAGGTCTAATTCCAACTAAGAACATAATTATTCCTGAAATGTATTTAATTGAAGATAACTTTATTTCTTAAGGCATTACCATTGTTATGATGCACAAGTCAAAGAAAATGTGACATTTCCAAACAATATTAAATGCATGTTACTTTTTCATAAAAATAAGATGGATTGGGGGATTGCTGGGGACTGGAACCTACCATCTTAGCAAATAAATATGCCATATGTCTTCTATGAGTGCTTGACATGAGGAATGGATAGAAATAGAATTACTTTTTAGAAAAAGGGGACCAATGTACTATGTTTATACCAACTACAAATATTTGCAATTCTTCTCTGAATAATTATCATATGATTATTGTTAATTAGGAAGTACAAAAAAATCATAAAGAACTAATCTAAACTTACAAAGTCCCATCATTCAGAAATGGCCGTTAATGCCATTTTGGTAGATTTTATTGCAGTTTTTTTTTCTATCCATGTATCTTTTCCATTTTTTTCTTTTCCTAACAAATTGATGTAATACCCTAAATGTGGTTTCATCCTTAGCGTTGTTTATGTAGCATTATAACAGCATTTTTATATTTTTAAATATTATCTAAAATAATTTCAGCATGTATTAAATAGTTTATCATTTGAGAGCTATATTTTAGTTATACCTCTATTACTGAACATTTAGATTGTTTCTAATTTTTGAATATGATAAGGAGTTCACTAGTGAATATCATTATACATAAACCCTAGACCACATCTCTCATAATAGATTCCTAGAATTCAAGTTACTATATCAGAAGTATGAGGATTTATTTTCTATTTTTATCTTTAATAGGATTTTTATTATGAAAATAATAGTTGCCCATTTAAAAATATAAAGTTGCTCTATTTTGCCATCTCACGCCATGGAAGTATCTACCTAATACTACAAACATTTTGGTTTATATTAAATATCTTTTCAGATATCTTATATAATACAAGTATATCCAGCTCTTGTGTATTTTTTTAATTTTATTTACATTTATTTGAAGGCTTTTGATACATATTGATAAATTGTTTCCCCTAAGAATCATATCAGTTTGTACTCCCATCAACAATGAATGAGAATTCACATACCTGAAGCCATCTCCATCAGCCCCTGTTACTGCTACATGTTTCACCCTCAACATTCTTTCTCATCTGGGATCAGGGTTTGGGGAGAGTGCAGGGTGAGAGTGAGTTGGATGTGGGAGCATCACTTATTAATTGGGATATGTCGTGTTGATAACTCCAAAAGGATTGAAAAGGAAATCTCTTTAGAAATTAACAAATGTCAGAGGCAATAGCACAGCATTTAAGTTTAAGGGCTTTGAAGTCAGACATTTATTTCCTGAACAAATACTCAGTGAGTGGCTACGGTGTTAGGAACTGTGTATGCTAGGCACCGTGTTAATAGTGATGAACAAAATAAAGATAATGTTTAGCCTCTTGAAATATGTGTTAGTCAATTAGAAAAGCACGTAAGTATGGAATAAGTTGACAAATACAGGACAGGATATAATTGAATTCTATTAAGAAAAAACTGAACGTAGGCTCAAACTTATATTGGGACATCAAGGAAGACTTCTCTGAGGAGTACCTTCAAGCTGACTCTTCTAATAGAATGAGTTAGAATGACACAGTAGAAGAATAGAGTGGGAAGCATTCTAGACAGAATAGTCCATGCAACATCCCAGAGCTTGGAAAAGGCTTAGCGCATTTCAGGAACCACAGAAGATCACTGCACTCTAGATACTAAAGTGAAGTGAACAAATGGCATAGTGGAGTGCTCTACAATTAGAGGTAGACAAGGAGCCATTCTCTCACCAAGTCTTGTCATTTCCACCAACAAGATACATTGCAAATATATCTCTAGGTCACTATGTCCAAGGCACCATCACCTTTGCCCTGGACTGTCCTGCTTCTGATTTAACCCTCCTCTAGTCCAGTCTTCATACAAAGCTAATTTTTAAAATGGTAATCGTATTAATTATACCAACTCCCTGTTTAGAAACTTTCAAAGGATACCGTTACACATCAGATAAAATGTAATGATCTGGCCCCTCAGGAAATGCAAGAGCATATCCTAGTTCTACTACTTTGTGTATACATGTCGAGCAAGTTACTTAATTTGCTAAAGCTCACTTTCATTGTCTTTGTAATAGGAATAATAATAACCTAAATAACATAGTGTTTTGAAGATTAAATGAGATTCATGTTAAACATTATGCATAATCCCTGATTCTCAATCACATAATAAGTATTAGCTGTCATTTTATAATCACTAAGAAAATAACCAGGCTTTCTGTTGAAATTGTCCCAGGTGAGGTTTTAATTAAAGTCAAAATCGCAAGAAGCTTGCTATGAAGCCCCTTCACTCTGAATTTATTTGGAATTCTAATGACAGCTCCATCTTATAATCACTGGATTCTAATGCAATGCCAGTCCTACCTTTTTTATTAACAAAGTAAGATTATAGGTGTATTATGGGATCAGAATGAAAGAAATATTTTTCTATGAGTACCTTTCCACATGATTCTTCTGGCTCTCCAAAATCTAACTTTTTCTATAACTTTACTCAATGAATTTTGATTTCTTCTTACCTTAAATAATGTCTTCTACATTTTATTCATTATACTATGGGACAGCAAATGATGGCTGTGGCCTACCACTAGCTTTTATAAATCACATTTCATTGAAACACAGCCGTCTTACTGCCAGACTCCCTGCAGAGACTTTTTCCCTTCTTCACTTTGAAGAAGCAATCTGCCATGATATGAGAGTCTATGGACAGGGCCACATGGCCAGGAACCGTGGATGACCTCTGGGAGTTGAGGGATAGCAACAGCCAGCAAGAAGTTGAGGCCCTTAACCCTACAGCCCCAAGGAAATAAATTCTGCAAACAATCTGAATGAGCTGAGAAGTAGATTTTTTTCCCAGTCAAGCTTCCAGATAAGAACAGTCCGACTGACTCCTTGATTTGTAGTCTTGTAAGATTCTAAACAAAGGGCCCAACTAAGCCGTGCTTGAATTCATGACTCGAGGTAATTGTGAAATGATAACTGTGTGTTGTTTTAAACCTCTTTGTAGTAATTTTTAATGCAGCAACAGATAAAACAACAACCATGCTCTTTATTTACATAGCTGTAGTCTGTAGCTGCTTTTGCATTACAATTGCAGAATTGATTAGTTGCAACAGAGACCATATGGCCCACAAAGCCTAAAATATTTACCACCTGGCCCTTTACAGAAAAACATATGCAGACCCTTGCTTTATACTGTGCTCCCCAAACTAGGGCATCCCTAGAGGAACGTAGCAGTTGATAGGGAACATGGAAAGTTTTAAGATGGATGTGGTCTATATTTCTATAGCATCACTTCAATTTTTGTTAGCCACATGGCCATCCAACTAGAAACTACATTTTCCATCCTCCTTTGCAGCGACTGCGGTCCTGTGGCTAAGTCCTGTCAGTGAATTGCGAGTGAAAATGATATTCCTCTCTACTTTTCTTTCCCCCTTTTTGTAATTGAAACAGATTTGGAGCTGTGTCAGTGTTAACTGAGCAGACAAAAATGATAATGCCTTAAGAGGTAGGGAGCAACAAGATGGAAGAAACTTGGGTTCCTGAATATCCTCATGGAGCACTAAGGTCTACATGCCTTTGACATGCAGAGTGTTGCATGGGAAATAAAAGATCTTATTTGAACAATTATACTTGGGATCAGTTTAGGGTAAAAGCACCAGTTTAGCCTATAGCCTAATATGGTAGTAACATAATTTTAATTGGCCAGTAATTTAAAACATTTTTAAAGAGATGAACATTTTACAGCATATAGTTCAAAATACATATACATGTTAAAGAGAAAATGGGAAACTTGAAATGCAGCCTACAACTTCAAGCTAAATTCTCAGAGCTCCTGGGAACATATTATTTACCCTCTTCCCCCAGTGTGGCTACTTGGAAAGAAAAGTTTGAGGAACCATAGGAGTATATTGTAAATTTCCCCCAAAGTCTTTAAATAATTCCTTTTCTCCTGTTGAAGAAGCAGTCTGGGACGATTCTGACTTGTTCAGGCTCATTAGTCAGAAGCAGCTCAGGAATTAGAATTTAAGTTTCAGATCAGTCAATTTTGCTCCCCTAAAACTTTGATTTTTTGCCATCATTATGCAAATAGTTCTACTCAATAGACCAGCCTCATTTAATGCTAAAATTAGGAACACATTAATTTGAGGGATTTTATAGTAAAGCTTAATGGAATTTATAATTTTGGAGAATCTGAAGGATTTTTATCATTGCTCTCCCCTCCCCACATACGCATGCACTCTTGAAATCTTTTTGAAAAGCTCTTTTGCCTTTCTCTGAAGTGTAAGATTATATTAGCTGATATGGAGGCCTACAATCCGAGTCTAAGTGATGGCAGTTTTCATAGCCTGCTTTGTTTTATTTGAAATGGAAAGTTATTGGTTTGTATTTCAAAAGAAATTGTCTGCAAAGACAAGAAAGGTGAAGCAGGTCCAGTCTATAAATTTGTAAGGAAGAGGGTGCCATTGGCTTAGACTGCTTTAATCTCCAAGGCAGAAAAATAATGAATATACAATAATATTCCTTTAATAAAACCAGAGTTCAGTCATTTTTAGCATATTTTAATAAGATTTAGAATCTCATTTTTTAAATGACCCGATACTTAAAAATATTTTTTCTTCAAAGAAATCTAAGTAAAAGAAAGCAGGGGAAAGTAGTTGATAGGAAATTTACTAGTTAAATTTATTCGTTTTTTCTGATTTGTGTTTTTTTGTTTTTTAATTTACAAATAAAAATTATAGACATACTTACTTTTGAAATTGAGTTTTAAAGAACACAATACAGTCTACCTAAATTGTTTAAAGAAAAGTTGATAATAAAGTTTATCTCATCTATAATCAATGTAGATTTGCTGTGAGGCATGGAGCTCAGTGATTTCTCGAGGTCTTTTCTCCTGTCTCCTTGCTTCTAAGATTTCTGTTTCCTTTATGATCTGTTTCTAGTCCACATTTCAGATTCTTCCCACAGATTCAACCAGGCTACCTGAGGTGACAAAGCAAAAAGCTGTCGCCAGAAAAAGCTGCTTTAATACTTCAACATTGGAAGTTCCAGCAGCCCTCCCCACCCAGGAATGTGGTCATGCTTTGGCAGGGGAGCACGGTGATTTGCCAAATGATTGGAGAAAGAGTGACTCAAGCATCCCAGACCATGTGCTCTACTTTGCAATCCAGCCTCTCACTTTATTACATGCTGATGTAAGTAGTTCTGTGAACATTGGGACACTTGAGACATATTGGCTGAATGAATTAATGGAGCACCTTAATAGTTTCTCCCCTTTTGCCTCCCTTTATTTGCACAGTACCCTCTGAATTCTTAAAATCATTGTAAACCTCAAGATGTATAAGAGCAATTTTCAAACTGCTTTAGCAAATACATTGGTAATTCCATTAGGAAATAGCCACATCTCTTCTGGGGAGGATCTCTTGAAGTCACTGATCCATTTATTCACTGACCAGGAGATACATGAGGAGAATAAAGCCTTATAGCCAGCTAGTGACCTAGATTTCTGCTGTCCAGAAGGCTAGAGCAAGTTCTCCCATAGCTGGGAAGAGATTTATGATGGTCATGAAGTTGACCTGGACATGCTTCTGGGTACAGACACTGCAAAGAGTGAAAAACAATTACATTCCTACCAGATTCAGGAGTGACTTAGGTGACAGGTTCAAATGAAGTGCTTCAGGGAGACATCAACAACATTCTTATATTGAGACGTATGTTCAGTTGTATAGATTTTGTGGGTTCATTACCCAGAAAATTTTAATTTCTTACTGAAAAGAGTGTGTCTTGATTAAAGACAGGCATACATACATGCATACACATACACACATATACACACTGCCTACAAAGATGCTTTCCTTGATGAGAGACAATTCTGACAAAGTTTTAAAAAGAACTCTCCCTTTACATGGCAAAGATTGTTCCAAGTTATCACAAATGTATGGACTGGACAAAACTCTGAAAAAGTTCACGTAGATAATGCAGAATGCAGGCAAGATGCTGAGAGCCATGCAGCAAGCTGTTCAGTAACATTTTAGTTTAAAATTTCCCTAGGCAACCAAGAAGTGCAAGAGGAGCACCGTCCGTGGTCATGGACAGTTGCTCTGTCCATCAGTGAACATGGCCAACCAGTATTGTAATTGGCCAAACAGAATGGCAAATCATTCTTCCTTAAAGGATGTGGGAGAGCTAGAAAGAGGGGCAACAGGGAATTAAGTGCAGAGGCAGAAGCATTTCTTCCCCTGTAAAACATTTACCCTCTCCCCATAAAAGTGATCTATTTGAAACCTTTATTCAGAGAAGCTTATGGAAGTGAGGTGGCTTCCTTTAGGAAACCCTGAAATACATATTTAGTCTTAGCTGTTGAAATAAGGAGTTGTTATTCAATTATAGGAGAATTTTTCACATCTCAAAAATTTCATTCTATGGAAAGAAAATTTGATTTGTTGTGGCCTCCTTCTTTTCAAGCAGACTCTTGTAACCCTGAACCCACTGCGTAAAATATGGAGCTCAATGTAAGAATTAAAATATTTTTACGATTATCTTGATCACAAGTTTAACTGAAAGTGTAAATTAAAGGGGTCCAAAAGAAGAAATTAATATAAAGGAAATGCATTTATTGGACTGGCGTTAACCCAAGGAAAATGATCCAGGAAAATCAAAGTGGAGACGAGTGGTTCAGGGGAGCCAACACGAGAGCCAGAGCACTGTTAAATCTGCATTTGGGCAACTGCTTATTGAGAACCTGAAGGAATGACCTCACAGATGGTGGTCACACTCCCCCAGTCAGTCAGCTTAGAGCACCTATCAACACATCTGAGACTGCCAAGCAGAACTTCACAAGAACGCTGACCCACACACATGAGGGAGGTTAATAGCATATCTAGCAAAGGGGGTCACCCCAGGTCCTCCAAGCCTGTCGTGTGAGGAATGCCTACACTAGGTAATTTGCAAGTCCAGAAAGCCAATGCATCCAAACTCGCTGACTTTCTTTATACTACTCTGGTTACTTTAAATCACACAAGTAAAGGACAGAACATATTTTGCAGTAAGAAGCACCAAAGCTCTGACAAAGAGTCCAACTCTATGGATTGGAATTGCCAATACCAGGGATCCCTCAGGGGCCGGCTATCCTTCCCTGCCTCAGCAAATAGTCATTGCTCTAGTTTCATGTCATGTAGCTGGCAGGGACTAGACATAGTCCAAAATTTGAGGGGAAGCTGAGGTGTGTGGGAAAAGGGAGGCTGGTACAAAGGTTCAGGGTGTTCTCAGGCCTTACAAGTGAACCATGTGCTCTAACCCAACCTTGCCAACCTCTGAAAGATAATAATAAAGTGTCACTTTGTTCTCTGTTTGCTCTCAGTCTTTCTGAGTGCAGCTTTCTTGGGTGAGGAGTGAATAGCAGGACAAGAGTTGGCCATTTGAAGGTTCTCTAGTCAAGTGCCATTAATGTGATCATAATTTCAACCTCTATCCCTTATACCTCTTCTTAGCAGATCTGTCTTATTTTTCAGTGATAAACATGTATACGAAGACCCCTTAACACTTCTAACCCTCCATTCTAAATAAGCAAAAATTTCCACTTCTCTAAAAGCAGAGGGGAGACATTGCTGGGTCAGTTGCAAAGGCTCATTGGTTGACCACTGGCCACGGCAGGCCCGTGAGAGGCTTTACTCCCAGTTCTTGGCGGAATGGAAATTGATCTCACACTCAGCTTCTTCTAAACTTCTGAGTGAGAACTTGAACAAGCTCCTTAGGAAAGTAAGGAGGTGTGGAATGCGCCCTTGATAGCCTGACATGAAACTGTCTTTCGGTGGTTTGCTTCATTTGTGGAAGGAAAAAGAAGAGTAGAAAACATTGATTCTCTCTTTGCAGATTAAGCGTTTGCAATGCAACACAGCTAAGTAAGAAACCAAGAAGAAGAGAGGATGAGACGTTAACTGACAGATGAAGTTGCCCTTGTGTGCTCCAGTAGCAGATGTCCAAGTCACTTCAGGGCTACCTTTGTGCCTTCTTTTCTAAGTGTATTTGGTCATCTGCTAATAGGACTGACGCACATTATATGAAACCCACAGGATGTGCTTTGGGCGGGGGAATGAATGAATTCAAGTCTTCTTCCACATGTTACTTTGAGCCTGAAGTATTGAACCCATCCCACTGTGTATCAAAGGCAGAACGAACTAATTCTGCAATGCCAAGTTGTTTCTGCCTCAGACAATTAACTACTACAATGCCAAAATCAATTTAAGTGCTTGTTGGCTGAACAATAATAAGGCAGAACAAAAAAAATTTCTAATTAATGACGTTTAGCTTTGAAGAACATGCAACATTTCAGTTCCCTGCAGGGGGCTTTGAAATGTTTCAGGATATGTTTCAGAGTAATTAAACTTGTTTACCTCTTTCTGCTGCTTCTTTAGGGCTACCATTGTGGGGGAGGAGAGCCAGATGGCAGAAGGTCCTCCCCCAGACCAATCAGCATGTCCTCAGTGTTTTGCCCCTTCCACCCACAGCTTGTTCCCAGCTTCCTGCCCGCAGGAATCGTTAGCAGGTCCAGGAAAGGCAGAGCGGGAGCCACAGACCACCAGGAACTTACCCTTCGCGCAGAGAGAGACTCTTCAGATCTCAGACAGCAGTGCCCAAGATGCCCAGACAGAACCCTGGTATATTCTACTGTGAGGTTTTTGCCGCAAAAATACAATCAAACAATCAGTCAGTCAATAAATCAACAGTTGTTTTGCATGTATACTCAAGTTTTTTCTTTATTACAAAAGAAGAAGAAGGGAAGAAGGAATGAAGAAAGAAATTGACAAAGATTGTGTGTGTGTATTTAAAGGCATTATATTTAAGGAAAAATGTTTTTTGGTGGCCTTAGGATTATCATATTCAAACAGGATGCTAGGCAAGGCCTTAGCTGGGCAGCTCTGTTTGCTTAGTCATTCATCCATTTATACGTTTATTTATCCACTAACTATTTAATGGGCCAGCAAGTGAGGTCCTACAGGAATTCTCTTGTTCTACTTGCATATCAGGATCCACAATAAAGGTATTGTCCAGATCCTCAGGTAGAAGTTGATTGGAACGAACGTCTTCCTACTGACTTCTCCAGCGGCATTCTGGTAGGAAGAAAGATGGGGGAACTTCTGTGTGGGCCACCTCTGAGGGATGATGGTTGGTCCTTGATTGGTCAGACACAGCATTGCCTTCAGCTCCTTAGTTAATGAGAATATCCATCAATAAATAAGTAAAACAGTGCAGTTCTGGTAACAAAGACTACTTATTTGTTCCAATTACAGGCAGGGAGGGATAGCCATGGTACCCAGTGTGCTGGGTACCATGGATTGAAAATAAGACAGTCTGATCTCTGTGGCCTTAATACTGGCCTGAACATTACCCAGCTTGAGGGAGCAATGAGTGTAATACTGAATACAACTACCACAGCAATGACCCGTTGGAAATCGGTAGCACTTTACAGTTTACAAAGCCCTTTCACATGCTTGATCTCAATTGATCCTCCTGGTATTCTTTAATAAATTGCACAAGTGTTATTTCCATTTCATAAATGAACAAACTAAAACTAGAACAACTAAATCACTTGCCCAATACCACACAGCTGAACTCATATGGGAACTCAGAATTGCTGATCCCTTTTGATACCTCACTGTGCCAATTATCAATTTTTGCCTCTTGGCTCCAAATTTTCCCTTTGATACTGCTTTGCAATAATGATTGGAATCCCTTTGCACACTTCTCCTTTATGTGAGCACCGTATTAAGCTTTCTCAGTAGAGGCTGCTGGAAAAACAATGCAAGAGGAAGGGACTTCTCTTGCAAGTTCCAGCAACTGCACTGTCAGTCACTGGTATGAATGTGAGAGCATCTGGCGGTGCTCTGCCCCAGCCATGCCCAGAGCACAAAGCCCCTTGCCGAACTTGCAGCCCTGTTGTAGCCTAGTGATCACCTTCCCATGGCCCTCCCAACACAGACACTGGATACTCTAGGCCTCTTGCCCAGAGCAGTACCTCCAGCCTCTCTGCATGCCTACTCCGCTGCGTACTATGTGTGACTCACTTGCACCCTGCCCCTAAGATTTGCTGTCTTGACATGGACACCAGCTATGCCAAGCCTCCTACCCACAGTGGCATTCCCTGTGCACCTGTGCGGCTCGCTTATTTCCTAGAGGGTTGCTCTGGAATGGCAAGTCAGCAAATTTCTCTTCTATCCAGTGGACAGCAACTATACGTTCTCCAGCGAGGTGTGAACCTTAGCCTTGAGGGGTGATCCTCTTCCAAGTTCATCCCTCCTTGGGCCTTCTCCCTCAGCTCTATGGTATACCCCATGACATTCTCTTACATCTTATATTACTGTTTATGATGACTTAATAGTGCTTTATATTAAGCATCCCTTATTTAAATCACTGTATGGTTCCTGTCTCCTATTGGACCAAAATTGATGCACTCACTCATGTTGGTGTGAAGTCACAGATAAGGTAAAGGAAAGAGTTAAAGTTTCTAGTGGGCAGAGATCTTGTCATATATTTTTGATCACTACAAGCACCTGCCTACTTTGATGCCTGACACATAGAGAATCTTGAATAAGTACTGATTAACTGAACACAATTTAAGTTAATTTTCACACTTCTGTTTGATGGGATGTAGCAGCTCACTGAGAGGACCAGCATGCAGGAAGGAGTCAGAAATTTGTTTATGAGTGTGACCATTCATTTGTTCAATAAAATCGATCGATTCTGACTGAGATAAGCAGCATAGGTCCCAGCAGCAGGTCAAACAAAAGCATTGGCCCCCAACTGGGAGGTCAAGTAAATGGTTGCTACTAGAGGACAAGCTAAGGGAATATTCAGGAGGAAAGAATGAAAACGATGTAGAAAGATCTGGAAGGAACGGGGGAAATACGAAGTGGTCTAATCACTTCTGAGGCTTGGAGAAGATACATAACTTGTCCAGTGTCATGTGGTCCCTTCTTGGCAGAGACAGGAGTAAAAAGCAGGTCTCATCCTCCTCAGTCCAAACCCGTGCTATTACACTGCGTTGCTTCTTCAAGTGGGATGAAAAGGGGTGGTAATGCAAACTGCTATTGTGGGAAGTGGTAAAAAAAAAAAAAAAACCCAAAATATGGTTATCTCTAGTAGTTCTAAAAAAGTCCATTTGGGGGATCCAAGAAATTCCCCCACCAGTGCTATTACCAAAGCAGCTAGTAGGCAAATATGTTGAATTTGGAATTTGACTTCCCTCAAGGTAATCAGTCACCTGTTAAACCACAGCATCCCAGGCTTTTGAGGCAAAGCAACATGTTCCCTGTACTACCCTCCTCAGAGCATCACTCGTGTCTCTGATTTGGTCTTATCACCCCTATGTAAAGCCTCTGCATCATTCCTTTCCAACATCTGCAGTTTAATTATGCTAATGATCTTCCTGTATCATGTTGGTTTACTTAGAAGGACATTCTGCTATTTCTGATCAGATGTTTTTCCAGGGAGCCAAGGCATGGAATCCGTTATTAAGTGGGGGAGAGCCAATAGAGCCTGTTTGGCATACCCTTCTGAAGCTTCCCACCAAGCATGACTTCTAGCTTGACTCCTGCAGTGAGTGTATGGGCACATGTGACACACTGTTTCATTAATTTTTCATCAACAGACGGGTCACACATGAGCCAAGGAGGAATGTGGAGTAGCAAGAGCTTTATGAGCTTAGTCAAGCCGTGTTTCGAATGTCTTTGTTGGCTGTCACTGGGAAGGAGCCCATGCTGATTAATTGATTTGGGATGTGCGTACCCCTCTGTGTTGGGTAGCAAGAGACATGTGGGCCAGAGAAAATGTACCTGCCTGTGAGTGTCCTGTGAGAGGCCAGATGCTCTGCAGGGAGTTCCAGTGAAATGAGAGCTGTAGTTCGCAGGTGAGCCCTGGCTGGAGATGTGTCTCATTGGTGCAGGTGCATGGGACGTAAAATTCCCCTCACTGGGGAATCTGCTACAGTGAGGACGGTTCTGTTTACCTGGCCCAGTGAAATCAGTGAGGAAGGACATTGCCAGGACTTGGAAATGCTTACTTAGGCTATGCACTTCATAGCCTGGGATTGCTTTTTTGTTTTTTTGGTTTTTTTTTTGAGACAGAGTCTCACTTTGTTGCCCTGGCTAGAGTGAGTGCCGTGGTGTCAGCCTAGCTCACAGCAACCTCAAACTCCTGGGCTCGAGCGATCCTACTGCCTCAGCCTCCGGAGTAGCTGGGACTACAGGCATGCACCATCATGCCCAGCTAATTTTTTCTATATATTTTTAGCTGTCCAATTAATTTCTTTCTATTTTTGGTAGAGACTGGGTCTCTCTCTTGCTCAGGCTGATCTCGAACTCCTGAGCTCAAACAATCCACCCTCCTCAGCCTCCCATAGAGCTAGGATTACAGGCGTGAGCCACCGCGCCCAGCCTGGGATTGCTTTTAAGAGCCAGTCCTGAGACACTTTCTGGCCTGATGGTTTTCACAAGGCCATTATTTTTCTCCCACTCTTCTCCCCTGACTCTCAGTCCTTGCATACACACTACTCTAGAGTTCTAAGGTTTTCTCTGAAAACCTTTCACTTTTGTCTTATTCATTCGTTCAAAAGATACTGTGCTAAACTCTGGGCATATAGCAGCCATTCATGAGACTTCTGTGTTAGCCAAGACTTTGCCATCCTCTCTTAACACCCCGTACAGGATTCTGTAACAGAGACACTCAGAATAGTGGACTCCCAGACCTGGGATGTCATGAAGTTTGAGATGAAGGCAGTCTCAGGGCTCTGGTCCAGCAGCTGGCTAGTAGAGCTCTGGCCTTGGAACGGTAATAGCTTGCTCTATGGCAATGCGTTATCCTGGATGTTGAGATCAGCTATCGGAAAACTAAAAATAAAAAGTGGAATTTATTTTTAGTCAACTTTATTAAGATTTAATTTAAATATAATAAAATAGTTCATTTTAACTGTATATATAGTTCAATAAGTTTTGACAAGTGTATACACAGATCCATGTAATCACCACTGCAGTTGAGATAGGACATTTCCACCATCCGAAAAGAAGCTGTGTGCTTCTTTGCGGACAGTCTCCTCCACCCCGGCCCCAGGCAACAACCGATGCACTTTCTGTTAGAATGGATTAGTTTTGCCTATCCTAGAACTTCATGCAAATGGGAAGTATACAATATGTACTCTTTTGTGTCTGGCTTCTTTTGTTTAGCTTATTTTTGAGATTTATCACTTTGTTGTGTGTATCCAGTTTGTTCCTGTTTATTGCTGAAGAGTGTTCTGCTGTATGGATATGCTACAAAATGTTTGTTTATCTGTCGATAGACTTTTGGATTATTTCCAGTTTGGGGCTATTATGAATAAAACTGCTATGAAAATTTGTGCCTGTCTTTTGGGAGACACATGATTTCATTTTTATTGTGGAAATGCTGAGGAGTGCAATGAGTCATATAGAAAGTGTTTGTTTAAGGTTATAAGAAACTGCCAAACTCTTTTCTGAAATAATTATCCCATGTTCTATTCCCGCCACTCTTCTTCGAGGGTTCATAGTGATCCATATGCTCGCCAAAACTTGGTATTGTGACTCTTTCTAATTTAGCTTTTTAAGAAGATGTGTAGTGGTTTTAATTTGCATTTCCTTGAAGACTAATGATATTGAGCAATTTTTCTTGTGCTTATATATCATATATATATATTCATACATATTTTGAGAATTGTCCTTTCAGATATTTTGCTCATTTTAAAAATTGTGTTGGTTATCTCCTTGTTGATTTATAAGAGTTCTTTATATTATCTGGAAACAACTCTTTTGTCAGATACATCTATTGCAAATATTTTCTACCTGTCAGTGCCTTGCCTTTGAAGAGCAGAATGGTTTATTTTTAAAAGTCTACTCTGATCAATTTTTTTCTTTTATGATTTGTGCTTTCTGTGTCCTAAGAAATACTTGCCTTCTCCAAAGTCACAAATGTTTAAGTTTTATAGTTTTAGTTTTTATTTTTAAATCCATAATTTGTTTTAAGATAATTTTGATAAATGGTATGAGAGAGGGTCAAGGTTCATTTATTTCTAAATGGATGTCCTGTTTTTCCAGCATCATTTGTCAAAAAGAATATCTTTCCCCTGTTGAACTATCTTAGCGCTTTTGTCAAAATCATTTGACCACTAATTTTATAGATCTATTTCTGAACTCTCTGTTTGGTACCATATATTATATATATTTATCCATACACCAAATCCACATTACTTAATAATTGTAGCTATATAGTAAGTACTGAAATAAACTTTTTATAATTTTTTAAGAGTCATTTGGATTTTCCTATAAATTTTACAATGAGCTTGTCAATTGCTACAAAAATAAGTCCGGGATTTTTATTGAGACTGCATTTAATCTATTGACCAATTTGGATTTATTTGGGTCTTTAATTTATTTTATTTAACTTACCCCTTAGGGTTTCAATTTTTTTTAATGCTGCATTAAATGTTATTTTTTATATTTTATTTTCTAATTGTTTACTGCTATTATAATATGTAAAAATACAACTCATATTTGTATTTTAATTTTTTAATGTTGAATTTTTAACTATGGGTACATAATAGTTGTATATATTTGTGGGGTACATGTGATGTTCTGATGTAGTCATATAATGTGTAATGATCAAATTGGGTTAATTGAGGTATCCATTACCCCAAGCATTTATCATTTCTTTGTCTTAGGAACATTCAAATTCTATTCTTCTAGTTATTTTAAACTATACGGTAAGTTATTATTATTAATAACTATCGTTACCCTATTGTGCTACCAAATACTAGATCTTATTCACTCTCACTGTATTTTGTACCCACTAACCATGCCCATTTTATTCCCCACCCCACCCCCACTACCCTTCCCAGCCTCTGGTAACCATCACTCTATTCTCTCTTTCTATGAGTTCAATTTTTTAAATTTTTAGCTCCCACATATGAGTGAGAACATACAAATTTTATCTTTCTGTGCCTGGTTTATTTCATTTAACATAATGTTCTTCAGTTCCATCCATGTTGCTACAAATGACAGGATTTCATTCTTTTTTGGCTGCATAATATTCCATTGTGTACATGTACCACATTTTCTTTCTTCATTCACTCATTGATGGGCACTTAGGTTGATTCCGTATCTTGGCTATTGTAAATAGTGCTTGTTTTTTAATCTTTATCCTGTGGCCTTGATAAGCTCACTTCTTAGTTCTAGTAGCTTTTTAAGGATTCCTTTAGATTTTCTACACATGTGATCATATAGTATGAGAAAAATACAGTTTTACTTATTCCTTTATGATCTCTATGCAATTTTTTTTCTTACTTTGTTGCACTAGCTAGAATTTCTAGGACAATATTAAATAGAAGTGATAAGAACAAACAATCTTGCCTTGTTCCCTATCTTAGAGGGAAAGTATGAGTCTCCGCAAGATATTCATACAACTTTCTCTATTTTTGACTTTTAACTTATTTAGGTCTTTATATTTAAAGTGGGTTTCTTGTTTATGGAATACAATCCATACAGGGCCATGCTTTTCCTTCCAACTGACATTCTTCTTCTTTTAGCTGTTTTTAGACTATTTACATTTATAGTGACCATTGATATGGTTGGATTAAAATCCATTTGTTCTTTGTTTCTTTTTTCCTCTTTTCCTGCTTTTTCTATGTTTAATTGAGCATTTTTTTATTATTCCATTTTATCTACTCTAATGACTTACTATTTATACTTTAAAAACTTTAATGAGTTTCTTTGAATTTACAATATGTATTTTTAAAGTAACCTGAATCTACCTTCAAATAATATTTTATCACTTTCTGTATAGTTTATGGACCTTATAACAGTATATTCCCAATGCCTCCCAGTTCTCATTTGTGCTATTGTTGTTATATATCTTACTTCTAGATATGCTATAAATACATAATATATTGTTACTATTTTACTTTAAAGAATCATTTATCTTTCAGAGCAATATTTTAAAATAAGAGATATAATCATCATTTTATCTTCATTTTTTCCATTTCCAACCCTCTTCATTTCTTTGTGTAGACCCAAATTCTAACCCATGTCATCTTCTTTCTGCCTGAAAAACTTTCTTTAACATTTTTTTATAGAGTAGGTCTGCTGGCAATGAAATCCCTCAGTTCTCTGATTTTTGTTTGTCTGAGAGTCTTTATGTCTCCTCCATTTAAAAGGATATTTTCAGTTCATGTAGCATTCTGGATTGACAGTGTTTTCTTTCAGCCCTTTACGATTTTATTCCATTGTCTTCTTGCTTGCTTGGTTTCTGAGAAGATACTGGCTGTAATTCTTATCCTGTTCCCTTGTTGTTAATGTGCCCCTTTTTTCCTCTGACTTCCTTTAAGACTTTCTCTTTCTCTTTGGTGTTTTGCAGTTTGACTATCACATGCCTAGTTTTTTTGTTTTTGTTTGTTTGTTTTAATCTTCTTTGTTGTTATCTGAGCTTCTTGAATCTCTGTTTGTTGTCTGTTATTAATTTTAGAAAATTCTGATACATTATTTCTTCAGTATTCTCCTTACAAACACATCAGAACATTTGATAGTGTTCCACAGTTTTTTTCCCCTACACTCTTTGTCTTTGTGTTTCAGTTTGGGTAAATTCTGTTAACCTATATTCAAGTTCATGGATTTTTTTTTTCCCAGCTGCGTGAAGTCTCCTCTTGAGCTTGTTGAAGGTAATCTTTATCTGTTATTGTGTTTTTCTATTTTTTACATTTGCATTTATTTTTTTCTCATAGTTTCCATTTCTCTGCTGAAATTACCTATCTGATCTTGTATATTGTCTACCTTTTCCATTAGAGCTTTTAACATTAGTAATCATAGCTGTTTTAAATTCTCTGGTAGTTCCAACATCTGAGTTGAGTCTAGTTCTGATAATTATCTCTTTGTATAATATAAAGAGATCATGTGTCCATAATGAACAAAATATTTTTGAATTTTTCATTTGTCTCAGGTTCTGATATGGCTCAGAATGGCACTATTACTGATCCTTTTTTAAAAATTTTATTATTTTCTTCATTATAAATTTTTTGTTAATTTTTATTTTTATTTTCAAAAATTTATTTTGATTGCATACTCACAATTTGCAATTTACATATATGTACATATATGTGATCAGCATGAGCATGAGCAGATGCCAGGTACCTCTTTATTTTTAGTGGCTCCCTATTTTCCTCTATAAATAGATGGACCATACACACTGCTGCAATGAACATCTCTAAATATACATCTTTTTACATTTTTAGAAAAAATTTCCAGAGGTACAATTGTTGGGTCAAAAATGTGAATATTAAAATTTTTAATATTACCTTCCAAAAAGTTAGTACCAATTCTTACTTTTTTGCTTTTGAGATAAAGTCTTGTTCTGTTGTCTGGGCTTGAGTGCAGTGGCTAAGATATTATTTGTTTTGATTACTAAGTTAAGTGCCTTACTTGCCTGCACTAGTCCACGCCTCTGCTCTCTGCATCTAGAAGCTGAAAACATTGAAATTTTAATACAACTAAATTTAAATAAGTAATTCTAATAATAATTGAGAGGAATTTGGGGATGAAAAACATTCTAAAAATTTCTGATTCAGACAAAAAGCAATAAAGCACATATTCTACCTGAGCTCTTAGCTTGTGGAAATATAAGTCTCACTGATTGCTCACAGAAGAGGTTTGTGTGACTACACTCATGGCCTCACAAAGATTTATTCCACTGTGTAGTAGTAAAGAATCTTCCAGAATCTGTTAAGTGAAGCCTCAGCTACATGCAGCTTAATGTTTTTGAACATTACCCATTAGCTCTCTTCTGAATGCAACTAAAAGGATTCTGGGGCCGGTTACCCATAGGAAAGAAAACCCAGGGCTGATCAGATTCTACCACTGAGGAACCAGCACACAAAAGAGCCACCAGCCTGTGCCCATTTAACAGTGTCTGGATCTCGAAGGGTACTAGTTTTGGAGAAAGTGTTCAGGGTAACACTTTTGCAGCCCCTCTACTCCCTGCAGTGAAGGAAGCCAGGAAAACAGATGGGGCTGAGGGTGGCACTTTGATATCTCCTTTCTCTGACCCTCATGAGGTAGCCCAGCTCTGCCTGCATTGTGGGAATTGTGCAGAGGAGAGGAAAGGGCCTTTATGACTGCCTTTCCCCACACCCCTGGAGATCATGTCTGGAACATGAGCATGTACAGCCGCTTGCTGTTTTACTATTTTGCTTTAGCTCTAAGAATCTCCCTGTGATCTTCTCCACCCCTCCCCCCATAATTCCTTGCATTAGAAAAGCCTCAAGGAGAAAAAAAAACACCTTTTATATGTCAATGTTAGAAAAATAACTGAAAAGATGAAACTGAAAACTGAACCACCTCCTTAGAGATGCAGGGAGTGAATTCCAAGACAAAAAGGTGAAAAGTCTTTGTGATTTTGTCATGGATTCCACAGACCATTGCGGTTCTAGGCACTGTTCTGGGGGTTCATAGATAAAAGAATTCTTCCTACCCTCTCACCCCAGTCAAGCAGTGAGACATGTTGGGTCCAAAACACAGAGTATCGTAGCCAGGAGGTTTTAGTGAGTATAGTTAAGATTTCCTTTCTCCTTAGGTGACATTCTCCATCATTAAAAGCTTTGAGTTATAAGGATAAACTTTATAGAACCTCATTAACTGTTCCTATGTACTAGTGAATTTTGGTGGCTGTCTCTAGCCGAATGGTGATGCCTGTGGTAAGCAAATAAGCACAGGGCTTAGGTTGTCCTTAGGAATGACATAGCCAATTTTGAAGCATTTTCTACAAAATTATAACTACTAAATCATAATATGTTTTTTTAAGAAGTATTTATTAATAATTTTCAATGAGAAGAGCATGATACCCAGGCTAGGGCGAAATTCAATACAGTCCTTAAGGAAACGTTCAGAACTCTTTTTACCAAGTGTCACTGTTAGCATATTTACCTCAGTACCTCCAAAACTTTTTCTCACATCATGCTGCACACAGGAAATATCTGTCTATCACATTGGAGTAAACCATAGAGGATTTTTGAACTCTCAACTAGGCTGCTTATAGCTTAAAGATTGAAAAGATACATGAGTCAACTGGAAAGAGCTACGTTCCTGAAAATATAGTTTTCAACTCAGTTAAATAGGGGAGGATCTGGCCAGTGGTCAGGTACATGCCAGACAAGTTGCTGAATCTTGTGCCCATTCTACTAAAGAGGAGCCATAATGCTTGGTGGACCTCTTTGGTTTCTGGTGGTAAAATATTTCTCATCAGGGTGGCTGCTTTGGCCTATTTACCAAATATCTGATTAAGACCTTTAATGTACCTAAGCACTGAAATTATTTTGCTGTGTAATCCAAAATAAAATTTTAGTTTATGAAAAGGCACAACTTATGTCTTTGTTAAAATTAAAGAATTTTTTCTAGATTTTCAGATTTCAAAAAATCTAGATAAGTTCATTAAAGGTCATTATTCAGTATTCCTCTCTCCTTCTGTTTATCTGTCTCTTTTCTCCCCCTAAGTATATACTTTGTTCATTTAGTGAATACTCTAGCCTTCATTTGACATGTGATTTTTACAAAAACTGTGAAATTTGAGATTTTAAAAGGCTCTCCAGGGAGCCCCGGTATCAGTGCTAGTGACCCAGTGGATTCCAAAAGGTCTTGCGGTATCTGCAGCAGCTTGGAGTGTCATATCAAGCCTGCAGTGAGGCCTTTAAGGTTTCGGAGCAAGGCCTCTTTGACAAGTAACTCTTCTTCTGTGAAACATTGCTCTGGATCTTTACTGGATTCTAGTGGGTTTTGAACATGGGTTGCTGGGTGACCAAATTATCCAAACCACCCACCATGAATGCTCTCTGCTTTGTCTGTAATAATGAATAGGCCAAGAAGCCAAGCATTCCATTACAAGAAGTAATGATTATGAAATCAGGCCTGCCACATCATACAGGCCTCATGGAAAGTTCCCTATGACCAGCTACCTGAAGAGAAAACAAATTGAAATTCCGGATCATTTATGGATGATTTTGCATGACATATTGGCAGCTGCAAATGCTGAAAATGTTACTATCCCACTCAAGGTGTCTGGAAAGATGGTAGTGTAGAAAAAAATCTTCCCAGTAGTCATAACTTTGATTCATACATAGTACTGTCCACCTACTGGAAAGTGGAGAAGGTCTAAGCCCAGGAACACAATCTATGTTGATTCCAACAGGAATCTGAATCTTAGACAATGCTCAAAAACAACTGGAACTCCTACAGTTATATGTATGAAGTATATGAAGGATCTGGTAACCATACAGCAGCTGTCCATCTACATACATAAGCCTGAGGGACTTCCACACAGAGATTTTATAAGTTTTACCTGTTACAGGTGACAGGGATCAGGAAAAATATGTTCTTGGATAGTTGGGATGAAGTCACTAAATTTCTCTTCAAAGTTCAATTGAGCAAATATTTATTAAGCAAGCATTTACCCTCAGCCAGGCAACTATGCTAGGCATTGGGGATATGGCAGCACACAAAACACAGTGCCTGTCTCAAGACTCAGTAGAATATCGCCCTCCCACAGTCCAGGAACTAAAATAAAATAATTTTCTCTAGGAGCTCAGGCCAGATCTCCACTGTAGATTTATGTACTGCTAAGCACAGAGACTGGCATGTTGGCGAGTCCAGAGGGCCAGGTTATCATGAAACATAGGGGTTTGGTAAATAATAGAATTAATAACTAAAAGTATATTCCTGAATCCTCTTTCCATAACTGGTGACAGCTAAAGCCATAAGAGTTAGTCCCAACAGATTCCTATTAATTATCAGCTGTTGTGATAATCGTGACAGCCCCATTTGATTTTGAGCCCATGCTAACCTCAAGAGCTCAACATAGAGAATTATATTCATTAACATTTAGACTCAGACTGCATACTGTCATATCTGTGGTGGCTTGGTTGTCTAAATTTTAGCTACAAGCTGCTTTCTGTTTCTCCCAAGCATGCATAGTTCATTAGTCAGACATAGACTTGAGCCAAATTTACACACGGAAGTAGAACTTCTTTCTCTGGCCCTCTATTTTCCAAGGTTCCCCATTCACTCTTCAGTGACTCTGGTTATGCCAGGATTTTTTTTTTTTTTTCTGTTTCCTCTAAACAATCAGTCGGTGGGTTTTTCTATCGGTATTTTGGTGACCTGGCAGTGTTGTTACTATATCTATTGCTGTCCTTAGGGCAAAGTAACTTAAAAATGGGAAATTCACTCTGTGCTGATCACTTTTTAAATTTCAACTCCCTTGCATAATCAGCCTGTGTTTTTTAATCTCCAGAACTTTTAGATAGTTTTTTTGTTTTGTTTTGTATTTTTAAAGTGTTTTAGCTGTTACTTGAAAAAGGATCAGTTGTACTGGGAGCTCACTCCTATACTAGAAGCAGAACCTCTCAGATATGATATTTTGCAGTTCTAAAATGTCAACTTGACTCTTTTAAAATACAGATTCAGGCCGGGCGTGGTGGCTCACGCCTGTAATCCTAGCACTCTGGGAGGCTGAGGCGGGCGGATTGTTTGAGCTCAGGAGTACGAGACCAGCCTGAGCAAGAGCAAGACCCCGTCTCTACTAAAAATAGAAAGAAATTAATCAGACAACTAAAAAAAAAATATATAGAAGAAATTAGCCGGGCATGGTGGCGCATGCCTGTAGTCCCAGCTACTCGGGAGGCTGAGGCAGTAGGATTGCTTGAGCCCAGGAGTGTGAGGTTGCTGTGAGCCAGGCTGACGCCACGGCACTCACTCTAGCGAGGGCAACAGAGTGAGACTCTGTCTCAAAAAAAAAAAAAAAAAAATACAGATTCAAATTCTCCATTACAATGTTTCATTTGTTCCATACATGAGTTTAATCATTTTTTTCTATTATATATATATATTAATCTTATTTATTTTGAAGTCCTTGTTTGCAAACTTCAGTATCTGATTCATTTCTCCATCTCCTTCTATTAACTGTTTAATCCCTTGATTATCATTCACTTTCCTGCTTCCTAACTCTAATTTTATTTATGCTAGACATTGTGGATTTTAAAAATTTTAGAGATTTCAAATGATGAATATCTTTTACCAGAGTTGTTTCACCCTTTCCTTTATTAGACATAGAGTAGGTACTGATTATTTGATTTAATCAGAAGCTGAGCTAGAAAAATGTTTACTTGCAATTTTTATAAGTTTCCGTCTATCTAGAATTCATCCCTTGTCTTAGAATAGAGCCTTCCAAATTTTTCCATTGTGAGCCTGGTACGGTCATTGCAGCCCCTCATTTTGCTAAGTCCTAGACTCTATTTTTTATTTCCTCCACACTGTGAGAGTGCCCCAAACTACATTCTGCTTTTCAGAGGCTTTCTTATTAAGCTTTTTAGGCTCCCAAATAACGCATCTTCAAAATTTGGCAAATGTCTTTAGAGAAAACTGAAAGTATGTTGAGGCCCTTCAGGGCTCCAGCCCTGTGAGACTGCCTAAAGGTTTGGCCAGTTTTTCTGCCTGTGCTCAGGCAAAGCTTGATTCTCAGACTCTTGCACAATCAACAAATGCCTCTTAAGGAAAAGTAGCTACAGGGGATCTCAGTACACTTCTCTTCAGTCTCTCTCCAGAACCTTATCCCTTCAGATGTCTTTACACAAATGATTTCTTTTAAAAATTTCATATGACTTTTTGTCACAGAGGTTATCTTTTATCAATGTAATAATCAATGGGAGCCTTTGTTTGTCACAAGACAGAAGCCCATTTACAAGAAAAGTAATAGATACATAAATAAAACAATGGAGAAACCTAAACAGACCAATCTTGATAATATAGCATGAACAAAGGAGAATGATTCACTCTAATCTCTGGACTTGCTCCTAGACAGCCCAAACAGGAAAAAGGATGGGAGAAGAATGCCCAAGAGCCAACAATTTCACAAACGTGCTATACATTTTTTTGCCTCCCTACCTTATCACATGTTTCCTCTGCTGGAAAAATCCTAATTCTCAAATAAGACATAAGATAGGTAGAAAACTCACATTTTGGCCATAAAAGCAAAGTCCATAAAAGTCCATCAGGGAAGACATGTCTTTGAGAAGAGGAGGAGTGAGCCCCGTCTGGGCCTATTTCTTCCTCTTGACCACTGCCTTAGCAAAGGAAGAAAGGTAGGCTCATTTCTTCTCAGGGAGAGGGGGCTCCCCAAGGTTCTCCTGCTGATGATGCATCAGATATGTGTTGAAGCTCTGCTCTGTGTCCAGAAGTGTACTTGGCACTGAGGATGCAGGAGTAAAATGAAACACAAATCTCTGCCCAGAGGTGTTCCCAACTCCTCATGACAGCTTTTTCTGCAATTCTGATGGCCTAGCAGTTGCTCAGTGAAGAGTTTTAGTGATATGCTTAATGAGATGTTCTTTGTTTTTCTTTCCTGCCTGTAACTCCTGCCAACTTTGTATTTTTTCAGTTAGTGCTGACCAGGCAGAAAGTTGCAAGCAGGAGAATTGGGAAAGTTTTGTGTTCCTCATAGTTTGAAACTGACCCCACAGGCCACTATCCTCTGCTCACTACAGTAATATCATTCTCAGAGCTTTACCATTGTGTTGAAAATGTGAAAGAAAATCTTCTATGGGGATTATTATATCAACCAGATCCAAGCAGGCCTGGGTTCTTTTTTGATAAGGTAAATGGAGAGATTACTATCTAGTGGTTTCCAAACAGTAATAGTTAAATTATATATTTATATAGTTATATAAAATGTTAACACTACTGGCATGCAGAGATTATAGAAATGTAAATTTTATCATATCAGTCCCAATTGTGTTGCTTAAAAAATACCAAATTCTACTTGCAATTATTTTTAGAGACTTGAAAATTAAATTTTCTTCCCTGGAGTAGTTTAACTGTCAGAATGGCTACTTTCATTATCTGCCCATCCAAAATTATTCACTTGATGTAATCCCCTCAAAATTAGCAAATTTTTAACATGGGATTTCGCCAGGGGATTTTTCCAGCTCTGCCGATACCAACATTTAAAGTGATTATAAATAATCTATTTCCATTCCACTATTTCATCTCAGAAAATACTGTTTTCCCAATTTCTCTATCTTCAGTAGAAAAGAGATCAGGACTGAGTGTGCTATCAGGATTCAGCTCTGTGCTACTTACTGGGGAAAAAAACCCCATAAGAATTGCTGCCGAGGTCTCTCTGGCAGTGAATTCTCTTTCCAAAATCCTGCTACACCCCTGCCAGAGCTGTTCACAGGTCAGAGAAGAATCGGGTGTTAGGTTGTTGACATAAGAATTCTTGGATAACCCAGGAAACATTTGGAGATATAGTCAGAGGTCTTTGTAATAATATAACCTCTCTGAGCATCTCAGTTCAGAGTGATAGAAGACAACAGGAAAGAATGTGCAGTTGTTTTGTTATCCCTAAATTTTTTCAATGGTTTGGAGTAGTGGGAATTGGTTCGACTGGATTATAGAAGTTAAAGTCTAAGCCCCATTCAGAAATAGAGTGCATAATAGATTTTTCCTAACCTTTATAAAGCTGGACTGTTTATTGTGCTCAGGTATCAACCCCTTTCATCGTGTATTTTTTGCTTTATGTTGAGCAAGGATCCTGAGAGCAGAGTTTTGTTGGATATAAAAAAAATTTAGATATGGTCCTGAATGGCTTATTTCTAAGAATAGGGAATATTTCTGCCATAGTCAGCTTTGTGATGCTATAACAGAATACCTGAGACTGAGTAATTTATAATGAACAGAAATTTATTGTTTCACAGTTCTGGAGGCTGGGAAGTCCAAGATCAAGGGCCTTCTCACTGTGCTATCACACGATGTAAGGCAGAAGGGCAACAGTGTAAGCAAGTGAGCCCATTCCCATGGGGCCTTTTCATAATGGCATTAATCTATTCATGAGGGTGGAGACTCCATGACCTAAACACCTCCCATTTGGCCCCAGTTCCCAGTGCTGTTTCACTGGGGATTAAATTTCAACAAGAGTTTTGGAGAAGACAAAAACATTCAAACCATAGTAAAACACTTAATACATAAATATTTTGGAGAATATTTTCAAAAATAACCTTTGGTCACTTGAGTTTTGGAATATGAGAAGTTGAGGGCAAAAATATGGTACAAAATTTCTGCATCTCTCTCCATTCCAATTAAGCATAGACATAGTGACTTCTGTTTCTGTTCATGGAGTATTAACTTCTATAGAAGTGTGCACAGGGATTCCTTTGGTTGATTACCAATCTGTGCATGCTGTTTGTTCATAAAATTAAAGCAAAATATAAACATAATGAAGAGAAAAAGGGAAGACACCCCACAAAGTTGGGCAATAACAACTTCAAAAGTAAAATAATCACAGGAAAACTGTAAGATAAAACATTCCTAGCACTCCCACAGGACTGGGATTATTTGACTACTGTTCAGCCAGAATGAATAGATATTGTTGAATTCAAGGACATTCGATAGAGATGTGAAGAGGGCCAAGCCTTAAAAGTGGGGAAAAATTGCCATAAAATAAGGGATCCTCTACTCTGTTTTAAATAGAGTTTTTAAAAAACACCTCAAAAGGATCAAATTCATGTGAAGGTAACTTAACTACCTTAACTACCAGAAAATGTGCAACACTGTTTAAAGGAATACAACAAAATCGAGGACTCTATAATTTTAAATTCACATGTCTGAATACCAATAAAAAACATTATACATACAAAAAATTCGGAAAATGCAATCCATAGCTGGAACAAAAATCCATTAACACAAATAAATCTGAAAATGGCAGATATGATCGAATTATCAGAAAAGGACGTCAAAACACCTACTATAAATATGTTCTGTTTATTCAACTAATTTAAAAATGAACATAATGAGGGAAATGGAAGAAGTAAAGAAGAATTAAATGGAACTTCAAGCAATAAAAAATGCAGTAACTGAAATGAAAAATACACTGAGTTTAAGAGTAGATTGATGCTACGAAAGGAAAGATCAGTGAATTTGAAGTTATAGAAATATAAATTACCCAAAATGAAAAAGAGAGAAAATAGACTTGAACAAATGAACAGAGTATCAGTGAGTTGTGGAGCAATATTAAGCAGTCAAACATATATGTAAGTCTGATATCAGAAAGAGAAGCAGTGAGGGGGAACAGAAAAAATATTTGAAAAAGTGGTGGGCAAATTTTTTTTTTAATTTGACAAATACTTTAAACCCACAGGCCCAAGAAATTCAATGAACCCCAAGTATAAGAAACATAACAGAAAACACATCAAGGTACTTCATAATCAAATTGCTGAACACCAGTGATAAAAAGACAAATTTTAAAAAGCATCCACCTTATGGTTCTGATTCAGCATGTAAAGAGCATGGAATTCATCACCCCATCTTAATAACAAGTACAAAGCTAAACAAACAAAAAAAATCAACAACTGTTCTTAGATCTGTCAGAGTAGTGAGATTTGGGGGAAACCACTGCCGCCAAAACTGGAGAGACAGACAGGCAAACACAGAGTCGCACCTTACCAGAGCAGAAACCCATAAGCAGAGACCTCTGGAGGAGCTAGTACCAGGGTAGGAAAAACTAAACTATAATTAATAAATTGCTGGAGGTTCAGTATGGACAAGTCTGAGAGTTAAAAACTCCAAGTCATAAAAGTGAGTGTGACTCAAAATGTGAGTCACAGAATTCACTTTTGTAAGTTTTACCTCAGGAGCTTTACCAGGTCTTCACAGTGAATACTGACGAAAAAAACTCCCTCATGCTTCTGGCAGTGGGAGGGAAATAGCCATCATCTTCAAATATACCAGAGCATTCTATTCTTAACAATTGACCTCAGGGGGAACTATTTTTCCAGAGCCCAACCTATTGGGGCTTTATTAGAGCCAAATTAACCTGGGAGGAGAGAAATACCCAGCCCCAGCTTATTCTAGACATCCTATCCCACCTGAGTGGAGAAAAATACTGAAAAGCCATTGTGAAGTTCATAGCTCAAAGGCACACTAAAAGTCTGAGACCTCATCACAGGGCTAAAGAATCTTTCCCTTTCCTCATGCCTTATCATCACATAACTAAAGGCCTATTCACCAGAGTTTCTTTACCTAGTACAGTATGTCTGACTTTCAACAAAAAATTACAAGGCATATTAAAAGGCAGAAAATACAGTTTGAAGAGACAGAGCAAGCCCCAGAACTAGACTTAAAGGATGTTGAAATAATGAGGCTTGGAATTGAAAACAATTATGATTAATATGCCAAGGGCTATAGTGGGAAAAGTAGACAATATGGAAGAACAGATGGCTAATGTAAGCAGAGAGATGGAAATTCTAACAAGGAATAAAAAATAAATGCTATAAATCAAAAACACTGTAACAGAAATGAAGAATGCCTTTGGTGGGCTCATTAGTAGACTGGACACAGCTGAGGAAAGAATCTGTGAGCTTGTGGATATGTCAATAGAAACTTCTGAAATTGAAAAAGACTGAAAAAATTGGAACACAATATCCAGGAACTGTGGGACAACTATAACTACATATGCTACATCTACATGTGTAGCATATGCATAAGGGGACTACTAGAAGGAGAAGAAAGAAAAGAACAGAATATTTGAAGCAATAACGATTGAGAATTTCCTCAAATTAATGTCTGATACCAAACTACAAATCCAGGAAGCTTAGAGAACAAACAGGATAAATGCAAAAATCAAACAAACAAAGAAACTACACCTAGGCATATCATATTCAAACTGCTGAAATAAAAGATAAAGAGAAATTATTGAAAGACGCAAAAGACAAAAATACCTTATGTATAGAGGAGCAAAAATAGAAATTTCATCTAACTTCTCCTCAGAACTCATGCAATCAAGAAGAGATTAGAGTGAAATATTTAAAATGTTGTGAGAAGAAAAAAAAATAAAAACACCAACCTAGAATGCTGTATTCTGTGAAATTATCCTTCAAAAGTGTCTTAGTCAGCTTGGGCTGCTCTAAAAAAATCACCATTGACTAGTTGGCTTATGAACAGCAGAAACTTGTTTTTCGCAGTTCTGGAGGCTGGAAGTCCAACATTGGGGTGCTAGCACAGTCACTTTCTGGGGAAGACTCTTTTCTATGTTGCAGATGGAAAACTTCTTGTATCCTCAAATGGCAGTAAGAGAGCTAACTGGCCACCCAGACTCTTAGAAGGGCACTGATGCCATTCACGAGGGCTCCATCCTCATGACTTAATTACCTCCCAAAGGCACCACCTCCAAATACCAGCACATTGGGATTAGGGTTTCAACATATGAATTTTGAGAGGACAAAAACATTCAGCCCATAACCAACAGTGAAGGAGAAATAAAGACTTTCTCAGACAAAAATTGAGGGAATTTGTTGCTAGTAGACCTGTTTTGGAAGAAATGTTTTTAAAAAGTTATTCAGAGAGAAGAAAATGATGTAAGTCAGAAACCTGAATCTGTATAAAGAAAAAAAGTACATTAGAGAAGGAATAAGTGAAGATAAAAAGCATCCAGTGCAAAAATGCACATTATATAGAGAGAAATGAAGACAAATATGACAGCAAACTTCTTGAGAACACACTTAAATAACATCTTTAAAGTGTGTGGAGAGGGGAGGGGGAGAGCTGTCAGCCAGAATTCTAAACCTAATGAAAACAGTATTAAAATATGAAGGCTCAATAAAGACTTTCAGATGAAGAAAGGCTGAGGAAATTCATTGCTACCAGATCTGCGTGAGAAATCAATGTTAAAGGAAGGTTTTTAGGCTGAAGTGAAATGGTTTCTGATAGAAATTTGAAATCACACACACGCTCACAAAATAATGAAGAGAACTGGAAATGCTAAATATGTGGGTAAATATAAAAAATACTCTTTCTAGTTTTTACGGTCATATAAATATAATTGACTGTTTAAGACAAAAATAGTAACAGTGGTGGGGCCTACAATATAGGTAGTAGTAAATATATGAAAACAGTAGCACAAAAGATGGAAAAAGGGAAATGGAAGTATTCCATTCCATGATTCTTTAACCTTATATAAATTTGTACAATATTATGTGAAAGTTGACTGTGATAAATTTTAGCTATATATGGTAAAGCTTAGAGCAACTATTAAAAATAAACATAAAGAGATACTCCTAATAAACTAATAATAGAGATAAAATCATATACTACAAATATTAAATTAATACAAAAAGAGGATGAAGAAACAAACAGCAAATATGATAAATAGAAAACAAATAGAAATATAATAGATACAAGCCCAATCATTGTTAATTACATTAAATATAAGTATTCTAAGCACTCCAATTAAAAGACAGATTATAAAATTAAAAATAAGAACCAACTTTGTAATAGTTTACAAGAAACACATTTCCAATATAAAGACAGATATAGATTAAAAGTAAAGAAAGGAAAAGATATATCATATAAATACTAATTAAAAAAATTTAAGGTGGCTATATTAATATAAGACAAAGTAGGTTTCAAATCAAGAAATATTTCTAGGAAGAAAGAAAACAACTACATAATAATAAAGGGATCAAAAAATCAACAAAAATAAGGACTTACATATGTATGTTCCCAAACATAGACTTTCAACAGACATGAAGCAAAAAATGATAGAATGGAAAAGAAAAAAGACAAACCCACAGATACAGTTGAAGATTTCAATTGACAGAACCAGTAAACCAAAAAGTTCAGAAAGTATATAGGAGATTGGAGCAACATCGTCAACCAACTTGACCTATTTGACTTGGAGAATGTGCTCCCAAAATAAAACAGGGGAGAAAAAAGTTTCAAAGATTTTTTTTGTGTAAAAAAAAATTGAAATGATAAAAGTATAAAAAAAAGTGAGAATTATTATTTTTAAAAAAAAATCTTAGAGAAGCCCTAATTGTAAGGAATATAAAGAAAAGAAAGTAAATACAACTATATGAAGGTAAAAATTTCTTGATGGTAAAAATCATTATAAGTAAAGTCAAAATATAAATAAACCAAAAGAAATATTTGCTACTTCAATCATATAAGAAAAAGATAATCTTATTATATGAAGTGATTCTACAAATAAACAAGAAATGGATCCCTAACCCAAAAGAAAAATGAATAAAGGGCATTAAAAAAACAGCTTCTGGAAAAGGAACTGTTTTTAAATATATGGAAGAATATTCAGTCTGATGCAAAATATCATTTTTCACCTGTCAGATTGATAAAGATTAAACTGTTTGCCAACTCACTGTATAGGCAAAGACAATGTAATGGCTGATTGTGGACATCTTTTTCCAATTCCCCATATAGAGATTTCATATTGATAGCTTAAAATCAGTTATAGTATAAGTATTTATGTCATGAAAACTGGTAAATGCTATATATCAAGTCCCTCCTCCTCTCCCCCAGAAAGCCAATTGCTAATTATTTACCAATACACCAGCTGAGAGTGTGAGGAAATAGGCATTCTCATGCTACTATTGTTTTGAATATAAAGTAGCACAATCTCCACATAGTATTTGGTTAATACCTAACAAAGTTATTAATTACACACACCATTTGCAGCAATAATTCTGCTTCTAGGAACATGGCCTTGATATTCATGCACATATGTGAAATGACATGATTTTCTTTTGTAATAGCACAAATGTCTATCAATACAGTATTGGCTTAAAAAATTGTAGTACATTTTACACAATGGAATGCCAAGTGGCTGTTGAAGTATATGAGAACAACGTGACAGTAGAAAGATGGCTGACTAGAATTGCCTGATATTTGTCCCTGCCCACAAAAAAAGGACAAAAGCAAAAATTAAACAGCTGTATTTCAACTGAAGTTACTGAGAAAGTACACTGCAGAGCACCAGAGGAGTGGTAAAATCCTTGTGGAGCATGGAAGCCCAGGATGGCACAACAGAAAGGGAAGCAAGGCTTCCTGCCTCTGCCACACTGTCTCCCCTGTTAGGGTGGGGGTAGGGGGACTTCTTCTTATGGTAAGAAGGTAAGCAAAAAACCCTCGGCAGTCCCCATCACTATCACAGATGCCAGCAGTAATTTCCAGGAGAGTTCCCCAGCCCTCACACACTCTGAATCTAGTGTGGACAGTTGCTGGGAATCTGCATGGCTGCATTGCCCAAGGAACTTCCTTGGCACCCCCCACCCCTTGGACATAAGCTGCTATGGCACAGCACCATCTTGAAACTGGACCCACAGCTGTAGTGTGTCCTGCTCTGGGAGACAGCAGCCATCAAACCCCCATCCCTATGACCCTGCCATCATTTCACGACATTCACAAGTGCATGCAGACCAATATTCTTGGCTACCCATAATCTAGACCTAAAGAAATGACTATGACTGCCATCCAAACACATGAGACACCCTAAACTCCAGAGAAACAAGTAGACTTGTGCAGTGTAGAAGCCCCATGCAACTGTCCAGCCTGTATGTGCCCACCACTGGCACAACAGCTGGCTAGAAAGTAGTTCTGCCTTATCAGAGAGAGTCCTGTACAGCTGCTGACCTATCCTCAGCCAACAGCCAACCCAGAGACAGCTTCACCCTACTAGAGAGAGCCCAGTGCAGCCACCTGGTTGGCATGTACCTGCCCCTAGCACAACAGCCAGCCTAGAGGTGGCTCCGCCCCACTGGATAGAGTCCTGCACAGCTGCCTGGCCTGCACATATCCATGCCCAGACCAGCAGCCAGCTCAGAGGCAGCCCTGTCTTCTCAGAAAGCCCATGATACAGCTTGCTGGCCCCCCACACTGACACACACTCGGCCCCAAAACCAACACAGCACCTCTGCTCCCAGCAAAACTGCACCACCACTGTCACAAACTCCCACAGCCTAGGCCATTGAGACAATCACAGACAGAATCTGTTCAGAGACCATACAACTGAATCCACCCAGAACCAGTCAATACGCCATTCCTAACTGAAACTCTAGGATCCATTTACAAAAAAAAAAAAGTCTCTTCATACAAAAGCTACTCCATAAAATTGGGAAAAGTGACTATTCCACTACATGTGCAGATATCAGTGTAGGGACCCAAGAAACATGAAAAAGCAGGAATCAGGACACTTCCAAAGGAACACAATAAGTCTCCAGTAATGGGCCCCAAAGAAAAAAACATATTTATGAAATGTCTGAAAAGGAATTGAAAATAATGATCTTAAGGAAACACAGCAAGATACAAGAGAATACAGACAAACAAATCAGTAAACTTAGGAAAATAATTCATGACCTTAATGAGAAATTCAACAAAGACATAGATATCTTAATAAACTAAACAGAAATCTTAGAGCTGAAGAAGTCAATGAATTAAATAAAAAGTGCAATTGAGAGCTTCAACAACAGACTAGATCAAGAAGAAGAATTTCTGAACTTGAAGACAGGTCTTTTGAAATACCCAGAGGGAAAAAAGGAAATTAGAATAAAAAGTAATGAAGAACACCTATGGTACTTAGGGGACATCTTTAGTAAACAAATATTTGAATCATAGGAGTGTGTGAGAGAGAGAGAAGAAATGGAGAAAGGCACAGAAAACCTATTTGATGAAATAATAGTTGAAAATTTCACAAGTTTTGGGAGAGAGATATGGACATCTGGATCCAGGAAGTTCAAAGGTCCTCAGGTCCTCAGTGTGATTCAACTCCCCCAAAATTATCTCCAAGGCACATTATAATCAAACCATCAAAAGCCAAAGACAAAGAGATAATTCTAAAAGCTACAAGAGAAAAACATCAAATCACATATATGGGAATCTCCATTAGACTATCAGCAAATTTCTCAGCAGAAACCTTGCAGGCCAGGAGAAAATGGGATGATATATTCAAAGTGCTATAAAAAACAAAACCTGTCAGTCAAGAATACTATATCTGGCAAAGTTATCCTTCAGAAATGAAGGAGAAATAAAGAGCTTCCCAGACAAGAAAAGCTAAGTAAATTCATCACTACTGGACTTACCCCCAAGAAATACTTAAGGGGGTGCTACAACTGAAAATGAAAGAACAGTAATTACTATCACAAAAAACATCAAAGTATATCACCAATATAGGTAAATCCATAATCATTTCAGAATACCCCAGTGTTGTAATGGTGCTGTGTAAATCTTTCAATCCTCTGGTATGAAAGTCTAAAGTCAGAAAGTTTGAAAACATCTGCTACAATCAGTAGATAAGAAATACACACAAGATAAAGATTTAAATTAAGACAACCAAAATACAAATGGTGGAGGGGGGTTGTCGACTATTTTTTATGTGACCAAAATTAATTTTTTATCAGCTTAAAATAGTCTATTATAGGCCAGGTGTGGTGGCTCACACCTGTAATCCTAGCATATTGAGAGGCCAAGGCGGGAGTATTGCTCTTGAGCTCTGGAATTCCAGACTAGCCTGAGCAAAAGTGAGACCCCATCTCTACCAAAAAAAAAAGAAAGAAAAAAAGAAAAAAAGCCAGCAGGTGTTTCAGCACACGGCTGTAGTCCCAGCTACCTGGAAGGCTGAGACAGAAGGATCGCTTAGAGCCCAGGAGTTGGAGGTTGCAGTGAGCTACAATGATGCCACTGTACTCTTCCCAGGGCAACAGAGTAAGATTCTGTCTTAACAAAAACGAACAAGACAACTGAGCACCCCTCCTCACAACTCCTCACCCCTTCATAAAAAAAAAGTCTATTCTAACTACAAGACTATTTTAGCCCCATGATCGTTCCAAAGAAAGAGAAAGAACAGACACACAAATGATAAATAAAAGGGAAACAAAGCTTAGTACCACAGAAAATCACTAAACTACAGAGGTAAATAACAAGGGAGAAAGAAAGGAACAAAGGATCTACAAAACACACAGAAAATAATTAACAAAATATCAGGATTAAATCTTTACCTGTCAATAATAATCTTGAATGTAA
>CAUYSK010054678.1:0-10718 GCA_963575035.1 Avahi laniger
CATATAGCCGTCTAATCTTTGACAAACCAGACAAAAACATACACTGGGGAAAAGAATCTTTATTCAATAAATGGTGCTGGGAAAACTGGATAGCCACATGTAGAAGACTGAATCTGGATCCACACCTCTCACCTCTCACAAAAGTATGAACTTTTTAAAAATGTTGACTCTACCAACTACCAATCCATGAGCATGTTTCCCCAATTGTTTGTGAGATCTGTGTTTTCTTTTCTCAGTGTTTCATAGTTCTCCTTGTAGATGTTGTTCATTTCCTTGGTTAAATATATTCCTAGGTATTTTATTTTCTTTGTAGCTATTGTGAATGGCATTAAGTCTTCGATTTGACCCACAGCTTGGCTGTTATTGGCATATAGAAATGCTACTGATTTGTGAACATTTATTTTATAACCCGAGACTGCTGAATTTATTTATCAAGTCCAGGAGTCTCTTGGTGGAATCTTTGGGGTTCTTTAGTCATACAATTATATCATCAGCAAAAAGCAATGTTTGATCTCCTCTTTCCCAATTTGAAAACCATTTCTTTCTTTTTCTTGCCTGATTGCTCTGGCTAAGACTTCCAGCACTATGTTGAATAGAAGTGGTGACAGTGAGCGCCCTGTTCTTGTTCTAGTTCTTAGGCAGAGTGCTTTCAACTTTTCCCCATTGAGTATAATGTTGGCTATGGGTTTGTATCATATGGCTTTTATAATTTTGAGATATATTCATTCTATGCCTAGTTTGTTGAGGATTTTTGTCATTAAAGGGTGCTGAATTTTGTCAAATGCTTTTTCTATGTCTGCTGAGATGATCATATGGTCTCTGTTTTTGCTTCTGTTTATGTGGTGAACTCCATTTATTGATTTACATATGTTGAATCATCTTTGCATCCCACTTTGTGGGATGAAGCCTATTTGGTCATAGTGCATTATTTTTTTTTTGGTATGCTGTTGAATTCAGTTTGCTAGTATTTTATTGAGGATTTTTTTTTTATTTATGGTCATAAGGGATATTGGTCTATAGTTATCTTTTTTCCTGGCTTTGGTATCAAGGTGATACTGACTTTGTAGAATGAGTTGGGGGGCATCCCTTCTTCTCAATGTTATCAAATAATTTCTGCAGTATGGGTACAAGTTATTCTTTGTAGATCTGGTAGAGTTTGGCTGTGAATGTATCTAAGCCAGGGCTTATTTATTTATTTATTGGAAGAGTTTTTATTGCTGATTCAATCTCACTGCTTGTTATTGGTCTGTCTAGGAGTTCTGTTTCTTCCTTATTGAATCTTAGAAGGTTGTATGTTTCCAGGAATTTTTCCATTTCCTCTACATTTTCTAGATTATGTGCACAGAGATTCTCACAGTATTCATGGATGATGTTTTATATTTCTGTGCTATCACCAGTTGTATTATCTCCTTTTTCATTTCTGATAGAGCTTATTTGGGTTCTTTGTCTTCTATTCCTGGTTAATTTGTTATAGCAAGAGGTCTAGAAATTTTGTTTATCTTTTCAATGTACCAACTTTTTATTTCACTGAACTTTTGCAATTTTTTTGTTTTGTTTTCCATTTCATTTAGTTCTGCTCTGACCTTTGTTACTGCTTTTCTTCTTCTGGCTTTGGTTTGATTTGCTCTTCGTTTTCTAATTCCTTGAGATATGATATTACATTGTAAATTTGTGATCTTTCTGACTTTTTGATGTGAGCAGTTAAGGCTATGAATTTTCCCCTTAGGAATGCTTTTGCTGAATCCCATAGATTTTGATTGCTTGTGTCCCCTTTGTCATTCAGTTCAAGGAATCATTTGATTTTTGTCTTATTTTCTTTATCAACCCAATAATCTTTCAGCAGCCAATTATTTAATTTTCATGACCTTGTGGAGAATTGAGTGCTACTCTTGGAATTGATTTCTAGTTTTATTCCACTGTGGTCTGAGAAGATACATGGTATGATTTTGATTTTTTTAAAATTTGTTGAGACATGATTTGTGGCCTAAGATATGATCAGTCTTGGAGAAATCTTGAAGAATTTCCCATATACTGGTGAGAAGAATGTATATTCAACAGTTTTGTTGTAGAACATTTATAGATCTATTTGTTTTAAGGTCCCGTTTATGTCTAGTGTTTCTTTATTTATTTTTTGCTTTTGAATTGTCCAGCTCTGACAGTGGGGTGTTAAAGACCCTGGCAATTATAATGCCACTATTTATTTTCTTGCTTAGCTCTAATAGAATTTCTGTATCTGGAAGCTCCTATGTTAGGTGCATATATATATATTTAGTATTGTTATGTCTTCTTGTTGAATTACTCCCTTTACCATTATATAATGATCATCTTTGTCTTTCTTTACCATTGTTGATTTAAAGTAAATTTTGTCTGATATGAGAATGACTACATTCTCTGTCTTTTGGTTTCCATTTGTGTGGAATATTTTTTTTCATCCTTTCACATTGAGCCTGTGTGTATCCTTGTGGTTTAGATGTGTCTTCTGAAGACAGCAGATACTTGTGTTCTGTTTTTTCATCCATTGAGCCAGCCTTTGTCTTTTGAGTGGTGCATTTAAACTATTAACGTTAAGAGAGAGAATTGATATGTGGGATGCTGTTCTGTTTCTTATGTTCGGTAGTACCACATTGCTTTGTTTTCCTTTTGGTGCTATTGTTTTATAGGAGTTGTCAGCTTTAGCTTTTTCGGGTGATTTTACACTGGTATGTGTCTATTGTGCTGATTTATATATAATGCAGTTCTAAGTATTTCCTGAAGGGTAGGTCTGGTCATGACAAATGTTCTCAGTGTTTGCCTATCTGGAAAAGACTTAATTTCTCCATCATTTGTGAAACTTGGTCTGCACAATACAAAATCTAAGCTGGCAATAGTTCTGCTTAAGAAGATTGAAGATGGGACCCCACTCCCTCCTGGCTTGTAAGGTTTGTGCTGAGAAGTCTGCTGTTAGCCTGAGGGGTTTTCTTTGTAGGTCAGGTGTTGTTTATGTCTAGCTGCTTGTAGAAATTTCTTTTTCATTTTGACTTTGGCCAGGTTGATTACTATGTGTCTTGGAGATGTCCTATTTGCTATGAATCTTTCCAGTGTTTAATGACCATCTTGTATCTGGATCTGAATCTCTGGGAAATACCAGGGAACTTTTCCTCAATAATTCCCTTGAATAGATTTTTTCCTGTATTTAGCTCTTTCTTCTTCCTCAGGGATACCTGTAATTCATATGTTAGTTCGCTTTGCATAGTCCCATACCTCTCTACCTGATTGCTCTACCTTTTTTATTCCCTTCTCTGCCTCTTTAAATGACTAAGTTAGTTCAAGACAGAAACAGGCCTTCTGAGCAGGACCTCAGAACTGGAAGGAGGGCCATGAGGGCAGCAGAGTGCCCTCATGGCCCTCCATGAGGCCTCAACCTGGAAGGAGAGGTCAGGGCTGAGCAGGTGGCAGGCCATTCCACAGGCTTGGGGATTGTGCAGATGCCAAGTCATGCAGGTGGAGATTGGTTCCAGCAGCTCGGGGACCATGGCATTCTCCCCATTGTCTCCAGGACCCACTGGAGCAATCACCCAAAGCCCCCCAGATTGGAGCCTGCAGTGCCCCAGTCAACTCTTGGGCTCAAATCCTATTGTGCTATAGGGGAGGAGCACTTGGCTTCCAGTCTCGAGGTATGGCTCAGAGGACCGTCCAGTTAATCTGCTCCCTCCCCAGCCCGGTGGGTATGATGTGAAGGCCACTTTGCACTGCTGAGTCCTGTGCTGACCTGACACCATGCACCTAAGAACACAGGATGGATTTAGCTATAGAAACCCGGGATTGGCTGCTGCCCAATCCCTAGTGTGCCTGTTGTCCGGTGCAATGACTTTGCACAAACTCCAGGCAATGTCCCTCGAGGGACAGAGGTCCATCGAGGAAGAAACCTGTGGCAGGAGAGGAGGTCGTCTCAAAACTCAGCCACAGTCTCTGCAGGGTGAATGAGGTGCCCCAATGCTCTATCCTCCTAGTATTCCCGACATGTAGACAGATCATGTTGATCTTGTCCAATGTATTGCCCTGTCATCTTCTTTTTCACACTGAGTGTCCTGAGTTGCTTCTCTGTGATTTCAGAGTGTTACTTTCAAGAAGAACTATCTGAAGGTAGGCATCTTCCTGCAAATTACATTTTTCCTTGAGAGCAGCACCCTTGCAGGCTGTTCTAATTTGCCATCTTTTCTCTCCCCCTCTTGCAATTTTAAGTGTGATTTAACAGTGTGTTGTTTGTCTTTTTATTACACAGAAGTTTTTCTATTTTATTCAGCCAAATTTCATTTTTGTTTCCTTTTTTAATTTCTGGTTTCTTATACATTTGAACAAGATTTCTAAAACCAAGTTTTTAAAATACTAATATGTTTTATTATAATAATTTTATAATTGTACTTTTAAAAAATGAAATCATCTATATGTTTGAAATTTATGTTAATGCAAAGGGTGAGATTGAGAGCAAGCTGTTTTTCCCCAGGATAAGAGCCAACTGTATAAACAAAATTTACTGAAAAACAAAAAACTCCATTCACTTGAAATGTACCTTTTACCATTTACTAAATTTCTAGAGAAACTCGAATGTATTTTGATACTTTATCATCCCTTATGTTGCGCTAAGATTGCCTCTAAGACCAAAACTCATCTTGGCACAGTAGGATTTCAGGGGGTTTTTGAAAGCTTATTTTATGTTCCTTATTTCATTTTTAATAACAAGCATCTATGATTTTT
Organism: Avahi laniger; assembly: GCA_963575035.1. Lineage (NCBI taxonomy): Eukaryota > Metazoa > Chordata > Mammalia > Primates > Indriidae > Avahi > Avahi laniger. Next base: position 4,735 of record CAUYSK010054678.1, read on the forward strand.
TTTGAAAAACAGTACATCTCTTTAGATAAGTAAATAATTAAATAATTAATAAATGAATTTTTTAAGTAAGTAAATAATTACTACTACTAAGTCAGGTTTTACAAGCTTATGAACCCTTATCCTCCCAGTGAGGAGGACTTCAACCCAGTGTGATGTTCACTCCTTCATGTGTAGGAACTACCACTAGTACTATAGCACATCACTTTAAAAGGTTAATGCCCCTCCCTAATCCTCTAGCTCATCCCCAGGGAGTAAGTACACTGGCATGGAGAGCCTATTTACACTAACAAATTAGCAAGCTTTGTTGTTCATAATAAGTAAAACTGATTTGCATTATTCTCTCTTCTTGGACAACTTCATGAATGTTTTTGAATTATAAGTTCCAACAAATGCAACGACGGTTCTCCAATTGGATTCCTGAATATGAATACTGAGTCATTAATCATGCTGATATGTACAACTGACAAAGGAAATCTGTGAGGTGCACATGACTGACGGGTATGAGGCTCTTATGACTGTGAACAACTCCAACAGAAGAATGGAAATCAAGACTCTACAGAGCAAATGATGGCCACTTGTAAAAAGCACATGTGCAAAAATAAACAAAAATAGAACTAACATGCCATTTAAAGATAAAAAGAATTGCAGTCCATAGGTTGGCATTTGTAAATATGGCCTTTGTCTCATCCCTAGAAAGACCTTACTATAAAATCCAAAGATAAATAAAATTTCACCTGCTTCAATTTAATATAATGAAAACACACAAGCCATTTTTAAGAGGAAAAAAAACCAAAAAACTTGAATACCTATTAGTTAGTGGTGGGAAACTGAATAGGTTTGAGGAGCTATTAGCTTCTTTCTGAACTGCATGGTATTACAAAGGATTTGGGGTAGTCACAAGTTTGTTCTGTGGTTCAGAAAAAAGCATGCAGCCAGAATTTGGAATGTTGTTTTATACATCATTGTGCATCTCTCAGTGTTTAACATGGTACCTTGCATATGGTAGATGATAAGTAAATGGTGATCATTAATTTTTTTCCTTCTCAAGCATCTATTTTAAACCTCGTGGCTGATATTATTGTAAACAGAGCTCAAGAAACCCAACAAAATTATGTGTGACCCTTAGCATTAGTATAAACCTTAACTTATTCAAGATTCTTTCAGATGTGTTTTCACATTTATTGTTGGGGAATATTGCCAAAACCCAAAGAGAAAGCACAATGTGGAGCACAGTATTTTAGAGCCTCCATATTTGCTTATTATAAAAATTGACAACTTTCTTAATTAAAAACTCCACCACTCTGGGTCTTAAAAATTAAGTAATTCCTATTGCACATCCATTAAAAGAGATCCAGAGGGCATAGAGAAAACTAGATCTTAAGTCGGTGAAACTGCACAGATCCAAATGTATATTTAATGTCTTTTAAATGTTAATTTCATAAGAATGGTCTACACATATTTTATCATTTTAAAATCATATTTACATATGTTTACCTCCTCAGAATGTTATTTCTAAGAAAATAAGGACTTCCTGTGAAGTCCCACAATGGAATGCATGGATAAAAATAGCCTTGCTATAAGGAGGTGTAGAAACAGAGTTTCTGGGTCCAAATTGTGATTGTGTTAATTACTCATTAAGTGACATCAGGCAACTTATTTTTCTCTATTTTCACATTTTCTCATGTGCAAAATGAAGTGAATCATAGTATCTACCTCAGAAGATGGTTACGAAGATTCTCAAGAGTTAAGCTTCATAAATATGCTCAAAGAGTACCAGACTCACCAGGAACACTCAAAAATATTAACCACAATTATTAGTTGCTCTTAGAAATGCAATATGAAATGCAGAGTAAATAAGTTTAAGAGTAAAGAAAATTAAGACTGAGCCAGAGAGCTAATACTTGGAAGAGCCAACCTAGTTTCGGATCATGAGATTCTCAGCCAAAGGTAAGATTCTTAGCCATCCTCCGTTGTCTATCAGAGCTAAACTGGTTCTCCATGAGGCTTCAAGGTGCCATCCTTGAAGGTGCCATCCTATGCCACTCAAGCCCCACCTTAAGGGCTGTGCCTACTTTAGCCCCTGATGCTCTGTCTGTGCTCAGTGCTATGTGAAGTGGCCCCATCTCAACCCTGTCTGATTAGACTAAAGAATGGGCAGCTGACACATGAGCAGCAACCCACAGGCCAGCCGGAAGTTGACTGGAGCAGTCTCTCTTTACAAATATGAAATGGGTCCATTAAAATTTTCTCTTAGAAATTTGGAATTACAAATCTGGGGCAGTTGGACATTCATTCACTTCTTTATGAAATATGCATTCAACTGATACTTTTATTGAGTACTTAGGTGTGAGACATTATTCTAAGCAAGGGAGATAAAGCATTAAAACAACAACCACCAAGTTCCTGACCTCATTTACCTGATCTTCTTCCCTTCTGTAATGGGATCCCTTTCAGTTTACAGATGGATATTTAGGGGGAATGGTGATTTAGTTCTATAAAGTCTTACTCTGCACCTAAGATGAAAGAAGCTATAATTTAATTTGCCCAATATATAGATGTGTGAGATAGACCAAAACATATAGTCTGTCTATAGTATATAGATAATATATAGATAGCCCAATATATAGTAGGTGAGATAGATCAAAATAAATATAAGTCAGATAGTGATAGGTGGTATTAAGAAAATGAAGTATACAAGAGGAAAAGAGTGCCAGAAGTCATAATATTAAGTGGAGTGGTCAGGCAAGTCCTCTTTAAAATGATGAGATTTGAGCTGAGATTTAAATGCAGTGACGGAGCAAGCCATGCAGAGTTGGGAGAAGAACATTTGAAGAAGGAAACGTGAATACAAAGACCCTAACATGGGAATGAGCTTGAAGTATCTTCAGGACAGTAGAGAGGTCAGATGGTTTTCTATAGCAGCTGAGAGGAAAGGTCATAAGATAGGTTCAAGTCCAGAGTGGCCACTGGGGCCACGTGTGGCAGGACCTCACTAGGATGCCACAGTGTGAAGGAGAGGCATGGGGCATACTTTCAGAAAGAATGAGAGGTGAGAGATGCCACGGGTAGAAGACCACGTGGCCTTTGAATGGGAGGTGACTTTGGCTGTCTCCAGTAATGCTCCTTGCCCTTTCTAATATGTCTATCCTAAAAACAGATACTCTTTTGCTGGAAGTGTCCTTGTGAATGTCTGCCTCTTGCCTCCCAAATGTCCTACTTAAAACAACATGTAAGATCTCATTTGATTCTTACCTCATGAGTGAGAAACATTGGTTTTTATTACCCTATTTTGCAGGTTAGAAAATTGAGATACTAATAAGTTCAATAACTTAGCCCAGCTTCCAAAGCAAGTTGATAACAGGAAGTAAGCTAAACCCTATACCTACTAACTCCACACATCTATATATTGGATATTATTATCTTCTTTCATCTTAGGTGCAGAGTAAGACTTTATAGAACTAAATTGCCATTACTCCTAAATATCCACCTGTAAACTGAAAGGGATCTGATTACAGAAAGGAAGGAGAAGCAATTAGAGGATCAAAGAGTAGTCTGAAAAAAATCACCCCTTTGAATAATGAAACAGCACTCTTTCTAAATACTACACTTTACTAATAAGTTTGTTTTAAGCTAGTCATAAATACGTGTTTCTTTCATTCCATTGCTTTGAATTTTGTCTGTATTTCTCTGCCTTTGTTCCTACCAGGTCCGAGATATCACCAATTTCACGTTTAAATTATCTGTCACCCATATCTTAGCTCCCCTGTGATTCATACACTGTGCAGTACACATCCATAGTACACGATCAACTAATGCAGGGTAGTTAAAGCTACGGATCATGTAATCCATTTGTCAATGTGATATACACCGTAAAAAAGTAACTGCAGTGAAAGAGGGGTTGATTTAAGAGGCTCCCTGGGCAATGACAGTCACAATTTCCAAATGTGCCAAAAATTCATTAGGGCTCTAAGTCAGATTGCTGTAATCTCAGCAGCAATGGATTAATAAATACAGTGGTGCACTGTTCTGGAGGCCGCAATGACACATGTGGATATTCTGTATAGGCAGTGCCTTCCCATGATCATATTCTTCTCTTGAAGGATTATCTGTATTTCCTGATTCATCTTAATGTTACTTGAAGGACTTTGCAAACAAGCTGCCTAGGGTATAAAATGTTGACATAAATCACAGGGGCCATCACATGCAGTCCAAGCTTGGTGAGTTCTCCAAAGACATTCAATGCAGAAGACACAGAAAAATTACAGTACCTCTATTTATGTCCTAAAGCTAACTAATTTCATGCTAATTTCATTTCTGTACCATGATTCCTTTTTCTGCATGTGTTGATGCATGGATTTCATGAGTTAATTCTCTGGTTTTCAATGCAGCCATACCGGACATAAATCCCAGGGTTTTATAAAAGAGGCAGTTGTTTCATGCTACTTATTATCGGCACAAGCACATTGCAGCCTTAGCTTATTTATCAAGATGTTGCTGCCATTCTGCACGTTTTCCAAGACTCTTCGTCTACCTCACAATAGCTTTTAATGGGAGGTACATTACAGTCCTTGTGGTTTATTTATTATTATTTTTATTAGGTTCTTTTTTTTTTTTCCTGCAGGCTGATTGGGAAAAGCGTTTGGACTTCTTTCTCATTATATAAAAGTTACACAGAAAACGGGCCAAGGAAATTAGCCAGAGCTTACTGCTCCAGGAAAAGCCTCAGGGGATGGATTTGTTTGGGCAACTCATGGATTTCCTGTCTGTGTGCTCCAGGAATGGTGGAACAAAAACTAGCTCCTTAGCTTGGCTACTTCCCTTTGTTTTTTTTTTTTTTTTTTTTGGCCTCTCTAATTTATAGATTTTTGACTTGAAATAGAGTTAATCATGGAGGAAGATTCTTTAGCCAAATAAAACAGACCTTAGAGACTTTTAAAGACTCCGCAACAATAATAGTTAATATTTATTGAGGACTTATGACACGTAGGGCTCTGTAATTAACTGTTTATACACATTATATAATCTAATCCTCATGACAAATTTATGAGTGAGTTAGTTACTATTTTTATTCCAATTTCACAAAGAAGGAAACGAAGGTTTAAATTGCTTAGATAATGTCCCCCATGTTCTCATATCTGGTGGAGCCAGAATTCCAATCCACACAAATTAACCTCAGAGACCATGTTCATGACCACTACGTCTTGTTGCCTTGCATGTTGACTCTCATTGACTCTCATTGACTCTCTGTCCCTTTCTCTCCTCTTTAATCTTCATATAGGAATTATCTCCCTGCTTCCGAATTTTCATTCTACTTCCCGGGGACTGATCTCACCTGGTGACTCTGGCACTTGTTTGATTTGATTAACTTTGACCCAACAATATGTTACTTTCCAATGGTAGATCTTATGGGACTGTGGCCTGGGGAGGACAATCCCAGTGGATTTATCTATGGTTTTGACCTTGTGTAAACATATCATCAGTTACTGAGTATCCATAACAAGAGACTTTTTAGTGGCAAATTATAAGGCCTGTGTAGCTCCAGTTGGACTGAGAGTTGTAAGGTGAGGTGGCAGAGACTGCTGCTGCTTCCTGCTCGCCATATCCCCTCCTTCTATGATAACAGAATGCATAATTTTTAAGTAGGTACATGGCTGTCCAGAGAAAGACTACAGAATTCTTGATACATTATTTTATTTAATTTTCACAATAAAAAGACAGTATTTGTTAATTATTCTCATTTTCCAGATGAAGACTTTGCAGTTTGATGGGTTTAAATAAACTTGCACACAGTCTAAACTAAGAAGAGCAGGGTCTCTTCTGGATTCGTCTTCCTCCAAGGTCCAAATGTTTGACTCTTGGACATAAAGGTCTCATTGATTCTGAGAACCATCATCAGTTAGAGAGAAAAACCATGGCTCAAAGGTTATTTAAGTAAGGACAGTAGTGAGTGTATAGGTGTTCATTATGTCTATACCTGCCATTTA
>CAUYSK010054679.1:0-26913 GCA_963575035.1 Avahi laniger
GACTTCTGTTTCTACTACTATTTCTTCTAGTATTACTACCACCACCAGTATTTTTACTACAACCTCTGACCAGTACCACTTTTAGTAGCTCTTCGACGTCTGTTGCTACTATTACTTCTAGCATAACTACCAACACCACTATTGTTAGTTCTACCACTGACATGTAGTACTGTTACTAGCACTGATACGACTGTTGCTGCTACTATTACTGCTAGCATAACTACCATCACCACTATTGTTACTACAACCACTGACCAGTAGTACTGTTACTAGCACTGCGACGACTGTTGCTACTACTATTACTGCTAGTATAACTACCACCACCACTATTGTTACTACAACCACTGACCAGTACCACTGTTACTAGCACTGCGACGACTGTTGCTACCATTACTACTAGCATAACTGCCACCGCTATAAAAATTACTACTATTGCCCCCGCTGCCACTGCTACCGTGGCTACCGCTATGGCTACTATTGCTACTAGTGATATCACTATCACTACTGCCATCGCTATCACTGCCACTAGCATTACTGCCACCACTGCTACTACCACTGTTACTGTGACTATTTACTAGCACCACCACCATTACTACTGCTACTGTTAGTACCACTACGCTACCACCACTGCGACAGCTACTACTACTATTAGTAGCTCCGCTATCACTCCTATTAGCACCCCTGCAACTACCATCAGTGCTGCTACGACTGTGACTGTCACTGCCACCACCGCTGTCACCGTGATGGCCACTGCTCTGTCGCTCCTCCTCCCACCACTGCCGCTACCACGTTCTGCTGCCATTTCTGCTGTTGGCCCCACCGCCGCCACTGCCGCCAGCAACAGCGCTTGGACCGCGGCTGCTCACTGCTCTCCCCCTGCGCCAGGCGCTCCGGCCGCGTCGTTTCTTCACTCTTCCCAGTTCCGCTGTGTGTGTGGGTGGTGGCAGTCATGTCCCCATTTCCCTCCCGGGACATCTGCCCCAGCTGCGGGAGGCGGGGGAGCCAGGGCCCGTGCTCTGTCCAGGCAGCCCGATGCCGCAGAGCCCTGGGAACGTCCGCTGCCGCAGCGAGGGGGCTGCTGGCACCGGCTCCCTTCCGAGCCCAGCCCCGTGGACCTGGGGGGCTTCACGGGACTCATTCTCTGCAGGGGGGAACCCATGGAGCAAACTTCTGAAAACGCCAAACACTTTGCAGCAGATGTTGCCGTAACATGCGAGGCCCTGATTTTCTGCCCCAAATGACGCGGCACCGAGGAGACAGGCTCAGCCGCCACCAGCCTGGAGGTGGGAACAGCGGCTGGTGCTGGACCGCGGCCCACGCTGCCGGCACACGCGGGCAGCACACACGCGTGCACAGGAGGGTGGACGTGACCCCTCTGTGGGGCAGGGACTGTTTCTGGGGAAAAACCAGCCCCAGGCTGTCTGTGGGACGCTGAGTGGGCCAGGGATGGGGACCTGTTGGGACCAAATCCTTCCCTCCCCACCTCCCTCTCTTCCTGAAACCCTCCCAGATGGAGAGCCAATGCCCTGCCCAGCCTGGCCCCGGCAGCTCCCCCAGCCTCATGTCAGCCTGGGGAAAGTGTGGTTGACACACGGACTCTGAACCCAGGCACCCGGCTCAAATCCCGGCTTTGCCTCCTGCGAGGCTGTGTGACCTTAGGCACATCACTTAACCTCTCTGAGCTTCTGTTTGCTCATCTGTAAAACGGGGAAATAGCAGTACCTCCCTCGTGAGGTTGGTGTGAGGGTTGTACGTGCTGAAATATTAGGACAGGGCCTTGCCCGCGTACAGCAAGTGTCTGTGTTGTTATTGCGTTACTGCAGACAAGTGCCCCAGAATCCGATACCGCTTACATTAAATATGCAGTCGGTTAAGGCTTCCCAGAGCTGCAGAAGCACTCCAGCAGCTCGCAAGAAGCAATTGCTGCCACTGTCAGGTGTTGCTAATGAGGAAGCCACCAGGGCTCTCCAGACCTCTTGTGCCCCCAGGGGTGCGTCTGCCTGCCCTCCCTGCTCTGCAGCTCACCCCCGGAGCTCTCGGGCAGGCTGTGCTCCCACCGTCCCCTGCGACAGGGAGCTCAGCTTGGCCCCAGGCAGAAAGGTGAGCTCAGTGGGGAGCGCTGCAGGGCGTGAGGGCTCTGGGCGCTGCCTGGGGTGGGCAGATCTGTGTGAGGTGGGGAACGGGGGAGGGGGCTGCACTCCCGGGGCCAGGAGCTGGCCTGCGGAGCCCCGCCCCCAGTGCCCTCGGACTTCCTGTCTCTGCAGGACCTGGAGCTGAGGCCCTTTCCGAGTCCGTGCGCTGGGCCGATGCTAATTTGCAAGAATGCGATTTCGCAGTTCTGCTGCAGACAGCAGGCCCGGCCCTGCCCGAGACAGGCCGGTGACGGGGAGTCTGCTTATTGTCCAGTCACCCTGGACGCAGCTAAGTCCCAGAGCCGGAAGAAGCGGGAATGAGCGCCGTGTTCCGGGGACCTTTGCACTTGGAGCCACAGCGGGGGCTGGGCGACCTCTCCGGAGGCCCCTCCGGCTGTATCAGGGGCCACCATGGCAAAGGACCATAGACGCAGAAACGTGTCCCCTCGCAGTTCTTGGGCCCGCAGTGCATCCTGGTGGTGTTGGCGCGGGGTTCCACCCGAGGGCTGTGCGGGAGAATCTGTCCCCAGCTCTCTCCCTGCTCCCAAGAGCTGCCAGCGCGTCCTGCCACCCTGGCTCGCAGATGCCACACTCCAGCGTCCGCCTCTGTCTTCACGTGGCGTCCTTCCCTGCACGTCTGTGCCCAAATCTCGCCTTTTATAAGGACTCCAGTCACACTGGGTTAGAGCCCACCCTGACGACCGCATCCTAATTGCTGTTTAAAGGTCCTGCCTCCAAATACAGTCACGTTCTGAGGTGCTGGGGGTGCAGCCTCAATGCATGAATTTGCAGGCTGGCGAAATTCAGCCCACAACCTCTGGAGAACACGCCTGAAACCCACAGGGGGCTGGCCCCCGAGGGAGGGAGCAGCTGGAGGTGGGGCGGTCCTTCCCCTGGGGGATCCCTCTGCGTCCTGCTGCACCTCACACTGGGCCTGGAGGGCACGGGCCCATTTTGGGGCTTGGCAGCAGCTAGCCACGTGGCCTGCCGCGGTCCCGCAGCCGGAGCTAAGGAGGCTGAGGCATCTCGGGCTGGGGCCAGTCTGGGCCAGGCTCCGTGGTGTCCAGATGTGCGGCTGGATGAACCGTCAAGGGAAAAGAACGTAGACTGCAGAATAATTTAAACAGGTTTATTCTGAGCCGATTATATGTGACCATGGCCCGGAGCCACGCCCAAGAAGCCTTGAGCAGCGGTCGGGTTGCAGTTCGGTATGCACATTTCGGGGAGACGGAATTACACGTGAAGCCATGAATCAATACGTGGAAGGGGTACATTGGTTTGGCCCCAAATGGCAGGCCATCTTGAAGCAGCGGCCTATAGGTTATAGGTGGGTTTAGAGACTCTTTGATTTGTAACTGGTTAAAGAAATGAATCTTTGTCTAAAGGCTTGGAATGTTCTAGCTAAGGAAGCCTGCTAATCAGAGACAAGCCACTGGACACCTGCCTGCAGGCATGGCTTCAGCCCGTCAGTGAACTGCAACTCCAGGGAGGGGGTGCGGCCAGGCCTGTCTGACCCCCCTTCCCAGGCCGGCAGCTCAGCTTTAGGGTATTTCTGGTGTCTGTTCAGTCAGCCCGGGGCTGAGACTCACTTAGTCACAGAGCATGGAATGGACGCGCCCCCATGGGACCTGCCGCGGCCGGCGCTGCCACACTGCGCCCTGTGAGGGTCTGGCCGGTGTGCACCGGTGCGGGGGCTCCCCAGACAACACAGAGGCCCCCGCTGCTGCCCCAGAGGACGGTCCCTCTAGAGCAGGGCACCCCCTTGCCAGCCCAGCGGCTTCCCAGCCTGGGGGTCCTCCCTAAGACTCTGCCCTGCAGTGGACGGGGAGCCTGTCCTTGCCCCCTGCTGGGGGAGGGTCTCAGCCCAGCTCACACCACGGACAGCCCCTCCTCACCTGCTGTCCCCACGTCTCCAGGCTGTCCCTGGGGCCGGGCCTTGAGCCCTCAGCTGGCTTTAGACCTCGCCTTGAAACTGTGCCAGGCTCCACCTCTGTCAACCTCTTCCAAAGCCACCCTGGGTCCCTTCCTGCGTGGCTCCTGAGTGGGGACACGCTTGTGTGCTGATGCTGAATTTCACCCAAAGGTTAGAACCCCCCTTGCTCTTTGGGGTTCTGGAAAACAGCTTCCTCCAGAGGGGACCCCCTGGCCCGTACAATTTGGACGAGACTCCCGGATGCTCCTTGTTTCCTAGGACAAGGCCAGACACACACCCTCCAAGTCCTACGTTTGGCCTCATGAGTTCAGGCTCTCAGCCAGAAGGAGATGCTCACTCCCAAAACTCAGCTCAGCGTCCCTCCTCCCTTGCCTGCCAACGCCTCCCCTCTGAGAAGAGGCGCCTCAGGCCGAATCTTTCTCCATCTACACACCTGCGCCTCCGGGCTGTGTTCCTGCCACTGTAAAAGACAATCCCTTTCTGCTGGGCTGGGGCAGCCTGCGTCCCTGGGGTGCGAACTCTTCCCTTTGCGTGGGCCCTTCCCTTGTGGCCACCGTCCCTGTCCCACCTTGCTGTGACCCTCTTAAACAAGAGCCTCGCCTGGCCCTGTCTGGATTGGTCTTTTCTCTGACAGCAGAGCAGAGAGGTCGGTGTAGCCGGGCCCAGGGCAGCTGTGAGGTCCGAGGTGGCTTTGATGACCCTGCATTAGCCAGAGTCCTCCCGAGAAGTACCACTAGGGCGTGTGCATGTGTGCATGCGTTTGTGCACACGTATGTGCATGCGTGTGTGTGTGCGTACATGCGTGTGTGTTTACCGCGGGGCACTGGACTGGCTCACGCGGGTCTGGAGGACGAGACACCCCACCACCTGCAGCTGGCGAGCTGGAGCCCGGGAGAGCGGCTGGTGTGAGCTCCAGTCCGAGTCCTGAGCTGGCAGGAGGGGTCCCAGCTCAGCGGTCAGGCAGAGAGCGAATTCTCCCCACTTCCCCCTCGTGTTCCCTCCCGGCCTCCAGCCGACTGGCTGGGGCCCCCACGCTGGGGAGGGCATCTGCTCTGCTCAGTCCGCTGCAGCCTCCCAGGCACGCTCAGGACCATGTTAGACCAAATCTCTGGGCACCCGGACTTTACCCCTCACAGCCCGGAGACCACCTCCCTCTCTTCCTGAAACCCACCCAAACTGAGAGCTGATACTCTGCCCAGCCCGGCCCTGGCAGCACCCTCAGTCCCGCATCAGCCTGGGGAAAGTGTGGTTAACGCATGGACTCTGAACCCAGGCGCCTGGCTCAAATCCCGGCTCTGCCTCCTGTGAGGCTGTGTGACCTTAGGCACATCACTTAACCTCTCTGAGCTTCTGCTTGCTCATCTATAAAAGGGGGAAATGGTAGAATCTCCCTCGTGAAGGTGGTGTGAGGGTTGCATGTGTTGAAACGTCAGGACACGGTTTTGCCAGCACAGCAGAGCTGTGGCCCTTGATGGAGGTCAAGAGCCCAAGGCTGGACCCACCCAAGGGTGCCCCAGCCTGGCGGGCAGCATGGGGGGGCGCTGCCCTCTCTGACCTGGGCGCCCTCACTGGGCGGCCCCTGGGCACTGACCTGAGCAGAAGCCCTGATCTGGCACCTCATTTTCCCATTTGGGCCCCACCCAGCTTCCGGGCCGGACCTCCCACCCTTCCCGGGCCTATCAGGGCTGGGTCTGTTTACGCAGCGGGGCCGGAGCAAGCTGCTCCAAGCGGAGACGGGGCAGGAGCAGCCGTTGATCGCGGTGGAAACTGGAAGTTAGATGAGCTGAGGCCCTGACACTGCGGGAGGGCTGGGCCGCGCTCTTCCGCCGGAGCCAGGGGCTGTGCCAGCACCCGCTCGGGGCTGACTTCTCCCCGGGGCTCGGATCCTGGCCGTGCCGCGCTGACAGGACCTGCCCTTGGCTCGGGGCAGTACTTCGGGTAGGTAACGGCACAAGCTGCTGTTACTCACGGCTGTGGGGCCACAACCAACCACATCTGACCCTCGGGGAAGACCACTGCCCAGCCCCAGGCCGCCCTGGTCACCGCCCTCAGCTGGGTCCTCTCGCCTGGGCCGTGACCCTGCCCACGAGCTCTTCCTGCCCCCTGGCATGGGACACAGAGTCACACGGTGGACGGGACCCCATGGTCGGGCAGGCCACATCCTGACCAGGTGGTGCCCACACACCTCCAGAGACAGGCGCTCACTCCCTGCCAGGAGGCCCGAGGGAACAGAGAGGTCTTGGGTCTAGACCCCGATGTCCCCGATGAGGCCAGCTCAGGGCACCCTCTTGGCTGCCCACCCAGGTGGGAGCAGTAAACTGATTGGCTCACACTGCCCCATCCTGGGGAGGGACACCTGTCCTGGAGCCCTGCTGGCCAGTGGCTGTCCCTGGCGGCTGTCTAGGACCAGCCTCGGGCTGCAGCATCGCCCCGGACCGGCCAGCCCCTCCTAGATGGCACGATTAGACCTGTGTCCTGCAGGGACACTTCAGAGAGGCAGAAACTGTCATTACCATTGGCGATTCCATAAATTAGATGGTGAGGACAGGTGTTGTGAGGATGGGAAACCACCGTCAAATAATCGGGTCCTTCTCGCAAACAGAGAGGCGATCGCTACCTGTCACACGGCACCTGCCTTCCCTGCCTGGTTGGACAGAGGCTGGCTGGGCAGGGCCCCCCAGAACTCTCTGGGGTGCACACGGGTAGAGCAGGGAGATGGCCTGGGCATCCCCTCTCCCCCCACGCCCCTCCCACGTGCAAGCCTCCTCTGTGCCTCCCGACGGGCCCCCACTGTCCACCCCAAGCCCACGGGAGCACCCCCCTTGTCTGGAAGCTCTCTGTGCTCCTGGGCACCTGCTGATCCTGGGGAATCCCTCGGAGGGTCCGCCTCCCCCGGGAAGCCATCCCTGTTTCACCGGACTGCAGCCTCAGCCGCGGCTTTGGGCCTGGCGGGTCTTGCTATTCCTCCCCTCGTGGTGAGTCCTGCCTGCTCGGCGCCCTGGAGGGAGGGACATGCCTGTCCTCCGTGGCCTCCCACAGACGCGCCCTGACGCCAGTCGGGAAATGCAGCCGCGGGTGAGGGCCGTCGGGGGCTTCTGTACTTGCAGGGGCTTCGGCTCCCCCTGCGAGGCCGCAGCCCCAGCGTGCGTGCGGGGACGGCAGGGGACAGGGAGCTCACGCGCTCCCAGGAGAGTGCTGGCCAGCAGCTGCCGAGCCTCCCTGGGCCTCCCATGGAGAACCCTCCCCAAGCACAAGGCGGCAAAGGTCCCTGCAGCGGAGGGGTGGACACGGGCAGGTCCTCCTGCCGTGGGTGGGGCGGCTTCTTCGTCCTGGGCACCAGGCCCTGGGAGCAGCACCGTGGCCACTTGGCGGCTCCGGGGCCGGCCTCACGCTGACTGGGCTTTGGGGTGAGTGGGGGCCACGTGGGCAGGCAGGGCCGGGCGTTGGTCTCTGCTGCATCCGCCCGTGTGACTCCGTCAGCAGGGAGCTGGGTATCGCTGGCCCACAGCCCTGTGTGATCCGCGGGAGGGAGGGACAGACCCAGCCAGCAGACAGACCTGGAGAGACAGGCAGGAGGAGACCTGGAGTGGCCCAGGTGGGGCTGCCCTCTGCCCCCTCCTCTTTGTCCCAATTTCCTGCCTCTGGTCCTTTCTCCAGGTAACAAATGACCCTACAGCTCATCTCTGGCCATGCTGTAGCCCCTCAGCAATGCTGGAACGCAGGCTGGGCAGGGACCTGTTTACAGAAGCCCAGAGGAACAGACGGACTTGAGGGAGGGTCCCCGGTATTGCCTTTGGAGCTGAGACAGGGCAGGGACGCACACTCTGGGCGGGGCACAGCACGTGCAAAAGCCCTGAGGTGCTGGGAGCATGCTGGGCACAGAGGGCTGTTTGGAGCTGGTGCGGCTGCAGGGCACAGGGGCCGGGGAGGCCAGGAGTCAAAGAGGAAGTCTCAAGGGAAAAAAAAGAAAGAGAACTACAAACTGATATCCTCGTATATGCAGACGCAAAACCCTTAGCAAAGTGCAGGCAAACAGAAGCCAGCAGCACAGAAAAGAATCACACACCGTGACGAGGGCTTCCTGCAGGTGCGAGGCTGGTTCGATGTTTGAAAATCAGTCAGCGTAACTCACCGTGTTAACAGGCTAGAGAAGAAAAACTCACGTGATATCAATCTATAAAGAAAAATCATTTGACAAAATTCCACACCCATTCCGGATAAATTTTCAGCAAAGTGGGAAGATAGGGTGCTGTGGTCTGAATATGGTGTGTTGCCTCCAACTCACGTTGAAATTGGGTCCCCGTGTGGCGGTGTTCGGAGACGGACAAGCGGGAGCTGTTTGGGTCATGGGGACGGATCCATCCTGAACAGATTCAAGGCAGCTGCTGGGAGTGAGTCTCCCTCTCTGGGCTGGGATTGTTTACCGTAGAGCCAGTTGTTATAAGGGGGCCTCCTCCTCGTGTGTGGTCTCTTAGCACACGCCCACCCGCCCTTCTGCTTCTCCCCTGTACCTGATGCAGCACTGGGCCGCCACCAGAGGCTGAGCAGAGGCAGCGCCAAGCTCTTGGACTTTCCAGCCATGAGAATCATGAGCTAAATAAACCCTTTTCTTTGTCAATTACTCACCTCAGGTATCTGCTACAGCAACACTGAGTGGACTAAGAAAGGGGAAGTTCCTAACTTGGTAAAGAGCATCTAGACAGCCCTGCAGCCAACAGCGTGTGTAATGTTATAACTAACTGTACTATTAATGCTGAAGTCCTCCCCTGAGAAGGAGCAGTTCAAGGGTGTCCAGTCTCACGATGCTATTCCACGCTGTGCTGGGAGTTCTAGCCAGAGCAATAGGCATGTAGATCAGAACGGAAGAAACAGGACTGCCCCTGTCTGCAGAGGACATGAGTGTATGGAAAATCCCAGGGAATCTACAAAGTCTCCCTGGAACTAATACAGGAATTCAGCAAGGTTTCAGTACACGAGATAAACATACAAAAATCTGTTGTATTTCTAGATCTTAGCAATGAACACGTAGACGGTGAAGTTAAAAGTACAATGCCATTTACAGCCACTCAAAAATGAAATATTTAGTTGTAACTTTAATAAAGCATGTATAAGACTTGTTAGCTGAACACTGCGCAAAGCTGATGGAAGAAATTAAAGATCTAAATAAATGGAGAGAATAACCGTTCGTGGATTAGAGGACTCACCAAGCAAAGACATCAGTTCTCCCCAAATGGACATGCAGATTTAATGCTATTCCTATCAAAATCCCAGCAGGATTATTTTGTAGACACAGACAAGATAATTATAAAACTTACATGAAAATAAAAACGACCTCGAATGGCTGAAATAATTTTTTAAAGGAAGAATAAAGGAATCACCGCCCGGTTTCAAGGCTCATTGCATAGCTATGCTAGTCAAGACCATGGTCTTGGCCCAGGGACAGACACGTAGACCAATAGAAGGAAACAGAGAACTTGGCATTAGACCCTTACCAACGAGCCCAAATGATTTTTGACACAGTTGCAAACATCGTTTAATAGAGGAAAGACAGCTTTCCAGCGAATGATGTCACTCAAGCAATTGGGCGTCCACAGGCAAAACAAAACAAAATAAACAAACAACAAACAAAAAAAAAACCTCTCTACCTAAAAGTCTCACGCTTTATACAAAAATTAACAAGGACCAATGACTTAGCTATGACAGTTAAAATTAAGAAAGTTTTAGAAAAAAGCATAGGAGAAAACCTCCTGGATGCAGGGCTAGGCAAAGAGCTCATAAAATCGATACCAAAAACAAGACCCCTAACAGAAAGCATCGGCGTGTCGAACCTCGTTGGAATCGAAAGCCGTTGCCCCGTGCAGGCCCCTGTTAGGAGGACGAAGAGGTGAGCCACAGGGAGGAGAAGATCTTGGAAACCCCGTGTCTGACGGAGGACGAGAATCCAGCACAGCTCAGCGGCATATCCTACCACAGCACGAACTCGACTGAACAACCCCCGGCCGTTCGGCTAGAAAACGTGAGGCAGCCAGGAAGAGACGTTTCAACGAGGATGCGCAGACGCAAACAGGCAGGTAAAAAGATGTCCAACGTCATTAGCCACGAGGGAAACACAAATTAAAGTCACGACGACGCGCCACCACCCTCAGAATGGCTAAAATAAGAAATGGTGACAACACCAAGTGCTGACGAAGATGCAGAGAAACCGGAGGTCGCTCACGTATAGCCCACGGGAACTGAAACGGCTCTGTCGCTCTGGAAAAGCAGTTTGACGGTTTCTTAAGAAGAACCTGCCATCACCGCACGACAAAGCAGTGATGCTTCTGGCCACACGCCCCGAGACGCGCAGCCTGTGTTCACACGCAGACCTGCACGTGGCCGATGGTAGCAGGTTCATTCCCAACAGCCCCAAGCCGGAACCTGTCCAGACGTCCCGCAGCGGGTGACAGTCACACAAATCGCAGGCTCATACCCTGGCATGGTGCCCGGCAGCAAAAGGAGCAAACTGTGGATACAGCCGACCACCGGAATGATCTCCAGAGAATTACAGCGCGTGAAAAACGCAGCCCCGGATGGTTATAAACCAGACGATGTTCCATGTTCCATGATGTTCGGGATGACGCGTCCACAGCAATGGGGGCGGGGGTGGCGGTTCGCAGTGCTGGGGTGGGCGCAGCCGTGGGAGGCTCCCTTGGGGTCCTGGCTGCACCCATGTC
Organism: Avahi laniger; assembly: GCA_963575035.1. Lineage (NCBI taxonomy): Eukaryota > Metazoa > Chordata > Mammalia > Primates > Indriidae > Avahi > Avahi laniger. The sequence goes on from CAUYSK010054679.1 coordinate 10,779, forward strand.
CCGGTCGTGATGCCGTCCTGCGGTTTTGCACAGTCTTCCTACAGGGCGGGGACGGAACGCACTTTACGTGGATCTCTCTGCTCTACTGACAGCTGCGTGTGATCCACGATCGCCTCAAAGTAAAAAGTGTAACAAAACGATAAAAACAGCCCACAGAGGCACGTTTATCGCCAGTTTGACCCACATCCCACGCACCCTCCCCTTTCCCGTTGCTTCGTCTGTGCTGGGTGTTGGGGTGGGGGCTGCTCCCCGAGCACGTGGGGCTGTGGCCGTTTCCTCCCGGGAAATGCATGTGCGTGTCAGGGTCGGGGCTCTCCGAGAAGCGCAGAGGAGGCTGGGCCATGAGGCGGAGGGAGCCCCTGCTCTGTGCGATGCCCCCGTTTCCCCAGAGAGGACTCAGCCTCGCCCCCAGCCTGCTCCTTGCCGGATCGGGCCCTGGCTCCATCCCAGCTGGGATGTGGGGTGCACGGGGGCTCCCCCAGCTCCAGAGCAGGTGCACAGCAGTCCCGGGGGGGCCCTTGCTGCCTGTCTGAGCAGCTCTGTGAGGTCGTCCCTTGCTGATGGGGCAGAGGGGAGGTGAAGCGGGCAGGGGCCCTGCTGCCCTCCCCCTCCGGGGCCAGGAGCCCCTGAGACCCTGCGACGGGCCCAGTGGCCAAAAGACAAGCCTCAGAGGGGCCTGGGTTGCCACTCGCAGTACGTCCAGTCCTTGGGTGCAAGCCCAGCTCCTCCCCAGCGCCCAGCAGGAGGGCGGCTGGCACGAGGGCAGCACTGAGGCCCCCAGGCCACTGACACCAGCCCCGGCCTCCCGGCTCCCGCGGCTTCTGGTGCTTTGTGCCCTCCCGGGGCTGAGAGTGAGTCCCAGGCAGGGTCAGGGCCCAGCATCCCGCGGGGCCACTCGGGAGGGACTGACTCAGCCCCGGCGTGGTGCGAGCTTCCCACTGGAAGCCCAGTGGCCCCCACGCCCCAGCCCTGGCCGCCCCCGGGGTCCCGGCCTGCATCGTAGGCGGTGTTGCCACCGGAGGGCCCTGTCAGGGGTGTAAGTTAAATATCAAATACTCAAAGCACCAGAGCCTTTAGAGGACTAAAATTAAAACCTAATTGAATTTTCCTAGGGAAAATATCTTGTGGAAATTTAATTAAGGAAGTGAAAGACTGGGTTTTTAAAAATAGATATATATGGTTTTTAATTCAGAGTTATTTGCAAAGCAAATTAAAAAATAAAAAAAATCCCCGCTGTGCAGTGAGGAGATTGGACGTAGCCAGCGGAGCCTGGCAGAGCCGGGCGGGCCTGGCCCGGGTCCCGCCTGCCCCAGCCTGGCGCTCCGGGCACCTGCGCAGGGACCCTCACACCAGCCGTTGCCCCGCCGGCCACCCCCCAAGACGATTCTCTCCGCGGTGGCCCCACCACGGCCGGCCCTGCTGCAGGACGGGCCTGGGCCCCGTGTCCACGCCTCCGTGGACCTCTCTTCTGTCTGGGAAACGGTTGAAACACAACGAGAGCTCCGTCCGGAGAACCCCGCGACCTCTGCCCTTTGCCCCACGGTGCCCTTGCCACCCCAGGGCGCCACTGCGGCGGCCACCTCAAAGACATGGGACGGACGCCCCCACCGAGTTTGGGTCCAGATGTCAACGCAGATGATGCCACACACGCACCAAGAGCGAAGAGTCTGTGACTCACTGGGGCTCTCTGGGGACAGCAGGGCCCCAGGCAGGTCTGGCGATGGCTTGAGAGCTGGGGCAACTGGCCCTGGGGCTTGCGGAGGCTGGGGAGGGGGCTGGGTTCAGGTCCCTCACGCAGCCCACGCTGAGATGGTTGGGGTTTTCCGTGGCACCAGAGCAAGAGCCATGTGGGGTGGTAGCAACGGGGTGAGGCCCTCCCTGCAGCCCCAGCCGGGCGCGGCTCCTGCCCTTCCTCAGCCGCCACACCCACCGCCCGCTGCCGCCCAGCCGCGGGGCGGGGCTGCCTGGCCCTGGCAGTCCCCCTGTCTGGACGCAGAGCGTGCCGCTGGCCCTCCTCTCCGTCTCCCCACGGTTGTCCCTGAGCCGGGTGCCTTGTCTTCACTGAGGGCTCGTGGACAGGCTGGGCCCTGTGCCCCAGAGGTCGCCAGGGGCCTTCAAAGCCAGGTCCAGCTTGGCTGCTGCAGGCCAGGAGCCTCTGCCTGTGCGGGGGACTTGCCAAGACGCCTCTCCTCCGCAGAGCCTCGTGGCGGCCAGGCCTCTGGTCCGGGCACCACTGTTCCGCCCGCAGGCGGTGGGGAGGCGGCTGCCTGTGCATCCGGGGAGGAAGGCCGGCACTGTGGCCTGGCCCGAGGCCTCCAGGTCTGAGGAGGGGCTGGGGGTCTCCGTGCCAGCCCGGCCAAGGCCACCACCCTGCCAAGGCACCAGCCTCAGCCCTGCCTTTGGACGCTTCCCCTCAGTTGGAAACCCACAGTGATTCCCAGGGCGCAAGGTGGGGGGAAGGGGGCGGGCGCTGTGCCAAGGAGCTGGCGGTGGGTGGGGCCTGGCGCTGCGCCAGGGGAGGGGTGGTCACGCCCGAGCAGGGGCTCCTGGGACTGTGTCCTGCCCACAGGGGGCACTGATGGAGGGGACAGCCCTCTCCCCCCGGCGTCCTGGACGACGGGTCCCCTCCTCCCCCTCCCGCCTTTGCCTGGGAGCTCCAGGGGCACAGAGGTGTTTGTGTCCCCGACTATACCGTCTTGGTAACTAAGGGGCTTTCACAGTCTGATCCGTGGACCAACCTGGCACGCGGGCAGGAGGCGGCCACGCGCATTGAGTGTTCGTGTGTCAAAGGAGCCGGTCACCGCCCACACGCCCGCCCGGCGAATGCCACTTGCGGAGGCCCCGTCAGGAACATGTTTCAACTGAGGACAGAGACGCCATGTGGTTCTAGGGGATCCTGGGCCGCCACCAGCGTCTCGGGACACTCCTGTGGCATCGCCGTGGGCCTGGCAGGGAATCTGGGTGGGGTCACTGGGAGGAGAAGTCCCCGCTGAAGAGTCAGCCGGGGAGTCCTCAGGGCGTCTGGGAAGAGGAGCACTGTGGGACAGGAGGGCGGAGCAGAGGCAGGGAGGCCGGAGGGCGGCGGACGGTGCAGGCAGGCGTGGGTGGCCCTCGGGGCGGCTGTGGGATGAGGGGCTTCAGGACCCCAGAGGCTTGTCTGCTTTGCACGCTGGAGGGTCCCCCCAGCCTCCAGCCTCTCCGTGGGGCCTCACCCGCTTCCTCCCCCAGGCGCTGTAGCTGAGGCCCACTCTCTGCAGCCACCATTTGCCTGGGAACCTCGGCCTGGAGAACACGTCCTGGGGGTGCTCAGAGTTGCCTGCCCCCCTCCCCAAGGAGCGGCCTCTGGGGACAGAGCCCATTGGTGTCAGGGCTGTCTGGGGACACCCAAGCCCCCCCTTCAGGAGGCGGAGGCTCAGCGGGGTGTTTAGGACTTCCCCGGCAGTGCCTGGCTTTGCCTGGCCCGTGCAGAGGCAGGTTCCCCAAACCGCGCACCACGGGCAGGGCCCTCTGCCTCTCTGATTTCTCTCTGTGGCTCGTCCAGAGGATCTCCGGGTCCTCAACACGTGCCTGCTAGTGAGAAGGGGGCGGTTTCTTCCTGCAAGTCTTGCTCCCTGAGAAGATGGCAAGTTTAAGATACCAGATGCTGCTCTGGCCTGCTGGGCGACCTGGGCAAGTTACTAACCTGCTCTGTGCACCACCAGCACCTTTCATGCAGATGGGGTTGTGGGGCAGAGGGTGAAGCCAGCACGTGCTGCTGAGGTTGATGCTAACGGGACAAAGGATCGATAAGGTGGACGTCGATACGCCGCATCACCTAAGGTGTGGACGCTCTGGCGTGGGGCAGAGGCCTGAACTGTGCGTGGATTTCCGACATCTGCGCCCTGAATCCCTTTCAGACTGACCATGCAGGAAGCCCTTCACTGAGCACCCGAGTGGAGCAGGCCCCCAACTCTCTTAGGGTGTCACAGGGGCCCCCACTGTGCTCAGGCCTCGGGCTCCTCCAGGGCGGCCTGAGGGCGGCAGAGCCAAGTCCCTCCTGGTCCCGAGGGGCCTCCCCGGGCTGTGACCGCACCGCTGGGGCAGCCCCGCCAGGCCTGGGAGCAGGGTGGGGCGGGGTGGGGCGGGGCGGTGCTGCATGCAGCGTCCGCACCAGGCGTGAAGCCGGCTGCCCCCTTCCCGGGCATCGGGTGGGGCTCCGGTCTCCTGCCTCCCTCTTGTCCGGACTCAAAGTGTGGAACCATGGGAGCCTCAGGAGCCGGGTGGGTGCGCTCTGCCAGCCGCCACCTCCACGCCGCGTCACCCGCCTCCCCACAGCCCGTGCTTCTGCTGCTGCCGCGGGCACCGCCATCGCCAGCTGGAACCTGGCAGAAGCCGAGAGCTGGCGCGTGGTTGGTGGTGACGGGTCTGTCAGGGCAGCCTGTGAGCCTCCCAGAACCGGCCGAGTCGTCCCATTCCCGCCCGCGCTGGCTCCAGCTCGGCGTGAATGTTCCTTGGCCGACTCAGCTTCCCGGGCTGCCAAGCGGTGCTGGCGCCTGAGCGAGGCCGGTGCGGTGCCAAGTCCCCGGCTAACCTGGCTTCGGTGACACAGAGAGTCGGCGGCTGGGAAGCCGGACGGCCCGCTCTCTGCTCCAACCTCCTTTGCTGCGCCCTGGGGGGTCTCTCCCTGTCCCCAGGGCACCCGAGGGCCGTTTCCCTCCCTCTTGGCGACAGTTGGGCCTCTGTCCGTCAGTCTTGGGGATGCTGGGGAGCAGCTGCTGCCTTGGAAGGGCTTTCGTCCCTGGGCTCCCTCTGCACGTCCCAGGCCGGCCGTGGAGGGCAGGTCAGCTGGGGCGCACACCCCCCAGCGAGGGTCACTGGGGAGACAGCCCTGTGTGTGTGCGGAGAGCCTGGCCCTGCAGCATGGAGCTGCGAGACTGCCGTGTCCCAGACTGGGCAGGACGGCCAGGCTCACGGGAACGGGGCGGGCGTGGGGCGTGGGGCGTGGGTCTGACAGCTGAGCCTCCTCCCTCCAAAGGCAGCACGGTGGGCGAGTGGGATCGCCAGTGGGAAGGGGCTCCCTCCCGCCAGCCTTCTTGCCCCTGAGGTGCCTCCTCTCTGCCGGGGGGCCCTGCCCTGCTGGGCGGAAGAGCCAGGTGTGGCTGAGGGTCGGGGCCTCCCTGGCATGTCCAGCCTGCGCTTTGGGCCCAGCACACCCTGGAGTCTCTCTTCTGGAGTGGTGGCATTTGGAGCCGTGGCGGCCACGTGAAGCGGGTCCAGGTTGCACTCCAGGGGCTGAGCTCCTTCTGGAAACTTCGCCAGGTCCACTGAGGAAGCAGGGGTGGGGGTGGGCAACAAAGCCTGCCAGCTCCCTGGGCCCCTGCTCTGTGCCGGCTGGCGTGGGGCTCTGGGTGCACGGGGGGCCCCCGGCAGCCCTCGGCGGCGTCTACGCCTCCTGACACTTCTGCTCATGAGGCCGCAGGGCGCAGGGATGAACGTGTGAGGCCTGGCTGGGGTGCGAGCCCAGAGCCCCGTGAGAAACGAGAGGACCCAGCTCCTCCACCGGGCGCCGTTTATCCCTGGCGTCCTGGGTGTCCTTCTCCGTTAGGGGCCACTCTGCCCACACCTGCCGGCCACTGTCTGTCAGACTCCCGCAGCAGCCTGTGCTGTGATGGGACAGCCCCCCGCAGGCAGGGCGCCCTCCTGGCCCCGCCTCACGGTGGGGGTCTCAGCCCCTTTCCCAGATGCAGCCAGGGAGGAGGAACCTGTGAAGCCAGGAGTCTCTGCAGAGGGGCCTGGGGACGGGGGGAGGAAAACACGGCCTGGGGGCCCGCCCCCTCCCACACCCTCGCCCCTGTGGCTCAGGTAGATTAGATTAGCGTTCATCAGGCTCCCGTGCTTTAACGTGCAGGGATAAAAGAATGGGTTTTGAATCAGCGAAAGCTTTTTACAGGGGACATTTGTCAAGGATAGGCTTTAATTGCAAAATGAAAAAATAAGAAAAAACTCTGCGGGCCGTTCCCGTGGAGGACGTACTAACCGCACCTGCTCCGGCAGCAGGAGGCACAGAGCTCCAGCCTCCCCCGAGGCACACCTGCCCAGTTGGCACACTCAGCCCCGCCGCCCGCCCCCCGCCCCCTGCCTCTAGGCTGGCTGGGATCTGATCCCCAGGCTCCATGGGCACCCGGGGCTGGCCCTGCTCAGCCCAAGGCTGCATCCTTAGGAGCAAGTGCCCAGAACTGGGAGGTGACAGCCCCAGTGGTGGCAGCATGTGCTGGAGGAGGGCAGGGGGGCCAGGAGCGGCCCGTGTGCAGCGGGAGAAGAGAAATGTCCCGGCAGAGGCCGGGCGAGGGGCTGGCAGGAGGCAGGAGGCAGGAGGCAGGCCTGGGCTCCCTCGCAGGGAGGGGCTGTTTTCCTTGCCCCTCTCCGAGCTGGGCCAGGAAGGCCCCAGCTCCGCCTGGGCAGGAGGACCTGCGGGTGCAGGTGGTTTCCGGTCCCGGGGGGCCGGCGCCCGCAGAGCTGGGGTTATGTCTCAGGGAGTATTTTTTGTAGCGCCTGTTGCAGAGATAATAACACCTCTTAAAACGTGGTAATTAAAATCCTGTCTGCACACAGCAATAAATCCTTGCAGCACAACTTTCTTGTAAAAATGACCTTGCGAGATGATGTTTTCCAGCGCGTGTTTTATCAATATCTCACTTGGACGGCTCCAGACACAGGCGCACGGGTCTCCCTCGTCTTCCTGAATGGCTGCTCAGCCTGGACGCCCTGCGCCCCTGTGCCGGACACCTGCCCACCCTGACGGTGCCTGGATGGGATGTCCCCGGGCTGGACGCCTCCTCTGAGGCTGGACTCGGGCTCCGCTCCCCGCCCCACCACTGGCCTGGGCCGGGAGCGTCCTGGCGGTCTGTCTGCGGGGCAGGGATGCTCCTCAGGGCAGCTTGGCAGTCACCCCAGGGGTCTTATCCCATCTCGGGGCACAGTTAGGAAGCGAAGGTTGACCCCCCATCATGGTGACGTGACAGCTGCGTTGCATGTCCCCGGGAGGGCGGGGCGCCAGCCGTCTTGATCAGTGCCGCATGACGGTGGGTCCTGCTGTGGCCAGGCTCCATGTGAGGCCCTAGAGCCCAGCAGCCTGTCTGGCAGGACCATGGGGACACCCACTTTACAGATGGGGAAACCGAGGCTTGGCGTCTGGCTTAGATCTGAGAAAGGTGCAGACCAAGATGTGTCCCCCAGGTGGGAGCTGCCAGGGGCACAGGGTGCAGCGTCGCGGTGGACACGAGGTCCCCGTGGCCCAGAGCCCAGCCCGGCTCCTGCCTGCCCCGTCCTGCCCCGCGGGACACACAGAGGAAGGGGGGAGGGGAGGCCGCGCGCATCCTCCCTGCGCGGCTGTCCCCCGTCCGCTGCCCAGCCTGGCGACAAAGCAGGTTATTTAGATGAAATCCACGTGCCGTGCAGTTTCCCCATTTAAAGTGCGCAGTTTGATGATTGTCAGTGTGTTCACGGTGCGCAGCTGTCCCGCGTCAGGCTGCTTCTGTCGCCCCAGAAAGAAACTCCTCACCTGTGAGCAGCCGCCCCCCGTGCCCCCCGAGCCCGGCCCCTGCCAACCATAGCCACGTTCTGTCTCTGGACATGCCGGTCCCGGCGTTCGGGACAGAGGGCGTCACAGCGCGTGGCCTTTTGTGTCTGGCCCCTTTGGCGCAGCGCGACGTTCTCAAGGTGCATCCGGGTTGTGGCGGGCGTCGGCCAAACACCTCCCCCGGGGTGGACGGCCGCGTCCTGCTTATCCAACCGTCCCTCCACGGCGCGGGGCGCTCGTTTCTGTGCGGGTGTGCTTGCGTTTCCCCGGGAGGTCCTGGCGTGCGATTCCTGGGTCGTGCGCCCTGCTCCTGCCGCCGCGGCTCCTGTCATGCGCACCCGCTCCTGGCTCTCCAGACGTCCCTGCGGGCAGCGCCCAGAGCCCCAGAGCTGCCCTTCTGCACGGGAGAGCTTTGGCCACGTCCTGGAACAGGTTCTGCTGCCGACGGTGGCGCGGCGTGGTCCCACGGGGCGGGAGAGCCCGTCTGAGAGCGACGCGTGCGTGAGGTGCCACGTCCCGTTCCTCTGCGTCCTCCTGCCCAGGAGCACGCAGGGGCTCTCGGGTGGTGTGAGAGAGCACGGCAGTTTCACGTCTCTGGGGAACGCAGTTGCATTTTCACTGCTCGTCACACTGCGCACTAATCGCTTAGCAACCAGGTCTGCGCCGTAGGGCGCTGCAGCCGGATCCCCGCGAGCTCCCGGGTGAAATCGGCTCCCAGGCCACACGGCTCAGCTCGGGCCTGAGCTCAGCCCACTCGCGGCATCAGAGCTGATCTCTGGTCCCTGCGGGAGGGTGGCCCAGCCTTTACTTCAGGGTCCACCTTCTGCGTCGTTCTGGAAGGTTCCCCCGCCATGAGATCGGGTGCTGCCTAGCCCCTGCCTGTCCACCAGCCAGGGACAGGCTGAGCCTCACCTGGGTGGGCCCCATGTGGGGCAATGTCCCATTTAACTCGGGAACCCCTGGCAGGGGGGCACCTGCCCCAGGTCCCAAGAGCAGCTCCGGAGCCCGGGTGCCTTCGGCTGCGCAGAGCTGCCTTCCCGGCGCCTCTCGCTCTGGGAGTGTGAGGGGTCGAGAGGCTTCCGTGACCCGTGGCAAGCGCTAACCTGGAAGACAGGCACGAGCGCGCTCCCACGCGGCTGCTTCCCTGCTCGCTGGAGTGGGACACTGGGACGGCCTGAACGCTCCGGTGAGGGCCGGGGTGGGGGCTGGCGGGAGGGCTGGTTGTTCACTGTCGGGGACCCCTGACCTCTCCCCACCCCACCCCGGCCCGTTCTGCTCCTCTGGGCCCCGCGGGTCCCGCCTGGGCAGCTTCTCCAGCCGCCGTCGGCAGTTCTCACCCAGGGTGACGCTAGTAGCCGTCCCGACACGCGGAAGTCACCTCCTGGCGCTCTTCCATCAAGGACGCTTTCCCCGACACCGAGTCAATCACCTTGCCCGGAGTTCTCGCGAAATGCCCGACCCCGTCCAGGGCGACGGCACAGTGACGGGACGGTGCCGCGGGACCCGCAAAGGGGCCATGAACTCTCTGCAACTCTCCGTCATTACGGCGTCGCTCGCTTTGGTCTAACACGTCGCAGACACATGTGATGAGCATAAAGACGCAGACTGGGCCGGTTTCCCAGAGCTGCCGTAACCACGTACCGCGGACCAGGGGCTCAAGCAGCAGACACTTACCCTCTCACCGTCCTGGAGGCTGCAAGTCAAGGCCAAGGCGTCGGCGGGGCCGGCTCCCTCTCCCTCTGAGGCCGCAGACGAGGACCTGTCGGGGCGTCTCTCCTCTTCCGCACCGCGTCTCTCCCTGCAGTCGGCCTCGGCGGGTCGCGTCCTAATCCCCTCTTACAAGGACACCGGTCGGGTTGTATCGGCGCCCACCCTGATGACCTCACTTTAACTTAATCGCCCCTTCTAAGACTTTTGCTCCAGATACAGTCACATTCTTAGGTCCTGGGGACTAGGACTTCAACACAAAAGTTTGGGGGACACAGCTGGGACCCCAACAGAGACACAGAATGCTTTGACGTGGTGTCGCTTGTCTTCCACCAGCGGGAGACGGTTCTGCTGCCTTCCGACTCTCCTGCTGCTGCCTGGTCACCCTTGGGGCCACCTTGTTTCCTGGGGTGACAAGATGCTCCAGATGCCTCTCATGTGTTTCTGGCCCAGACCTCAAATTGGCCCTTTCTCCAGGGAGCACTGGTTTCCCTAGAGGACAGTGGCTTTCTGATCACCACCCGGGGCCGAGGGGTCCCTGGTACTAGGCAAGTCATTTCCCTAAAACTTTTCTGTGGCCAAAGCTGCGAAGTCTATGTTATTTTTTGCAGAAGAAAAATACACCGTGAGTTTATCCTATTTCCTACCTAAATGTAAGATTATCGTGTCTTGTGTGAATTCGTTGATTTTTAGATTTATCTCTCTCTCCTCTTACGCTGAAAGCCTTGCCCACACGATGTCCACACAATACTCAGGGGAGACTTTCCCTCGCGGTGCGGGACCTGGCAACCGCGGCCAGTGCGGCGGATCGTTCAGCCCCACGGTCTGCGTGTCCCCGTCGGGGGAGGGTCTGCTTTCCCCGTGTTCAGTCTGGACCGGTCTTGCGTCGTGCTCCCACCAAGAAGGTGCCGCAGACGTGCCGTGGTGTGACCCCGAGGGCAGGCACGTGGGAGAGCGGCGGTTCTCACTTCTGCTCCCGGCTCCCCGGTACCCGCGGCCGCCGGGCTGGGAGGGAGCCTGAGAGGAGAACTCCCTCCCGCAGCGGCCCCCGCCACTCCCGCTGAGCCTGGACCAGCCGCCCCAGCTGTGTGCGGGTGAGGAAGCCCAGGTGAGGCCGGCCGGGGAGCCCGAGGGGACCCGCACTGTGAGAGGTATAGAGCGTTGTCACTCGACACACCGCGTGTTGGTGGTTTGTCTCGTAGCCATGGACGGGCAGTCCAGACGCGGGGACGGCAGGCGGCAGAATGTGGCACTCAGTAAACCGAGACACGTGACGTTGGCCTTGGGCCCTGAGGGTGGGTGGGGCTGGGAAGGGGGCGAAGGACCCGTGGAGGTGGGAGGGAGAGTTACCCTCGTCACTTAGGAACGAGTGGGAGACTGTCACCCACGGTGCCTTGGAAGGTAAAAGACGTGTGTAGTGCCCTTGTGGGCCGGCTGAAGAGGTCTCTAGACGGGGTGTGAAAGTGCCCGCCGGCGACTCGCTGCAAGCGCAGGGCACGGGGAGGCAGCTGGCACGGGCCGCTCGGGCTGCAGGCGGGACGTCAGCACGGAAGGCCCAGGACCCACTCGGCTGGAGACGCAGCTGTCCCTCGCCCCGGTCCCTCCAGCTGGTACAAATGCACGGAGTGACCTGAAAGCTGGGATGTGCTGAGAGGCCCGGCTAGGGCTCCAGGCAGATGGAAGGCCGTGCCCGGCGGGTCCTCGCAGCCAGACAAAAGGGAGTCTCGAACCCTGGGGGTTTGTTCCTCAGGAGACCTCATTTGGCCCAAGATAGAGAAAGACCTATCTCAAAAAAGAACATGGACGCGGCTTTGGGATATGGAGCAAACTTCGGTTAGATGCATAAGAAACCCACAGACTGTTAAGGGGTTTTGTTGGTGAAAACGCTGCCAGCACGGACCAGAGGCTTCTGGGAAGAAAACGGGTGGAGAAAGTTGCTCTCCTGCAAATATGGGTCATTCCTTCTGCACAAGGACAGAACTCCCAGGGGGCGCAGCCTAGAGCAAGGGGAACCCGGATTAGGGAACCACCCCAGGGAGGAGAGCGAGCTAATGGCAGAAACTGGCTGGAGTTCATAACCGCTGTTGAGCAGGGACTGGGCATGCTCCTGGTCTTCCGTTTTGAAGGCGATGGTCCCTGTCTCAGCCTCGTACGGCACGTGTGGGGAATAGCGGGGGTTTGGTTCCAGACCCCTGCGGTGAAGGGAAGATTGCAGTGCGGCAGGTCGCACCAATCATCGACATTTGGTTTCCCAGTGCACACAAAGCGTGCTCACTCCACGTTGTAGAATATTATATACGCAATAGCATTATGCCCCCAAAGCGATGCGCATACCTTAGTGCAAATATTCTTTATTGTTAAAAATGCTCATGGCCGTCCGAGCCTTCGACGGGTCTTTGCCTGTTTGCTGGGGGGTAGGGTCTGGCCTCAGTGTCGATGTGGCTGGTGGAGCAGGGAGCGGTGGCCGAAGGTTGGGGTGGCTGTGGCAGTTCCTTCCTTCCTTCCTTCCTTTCTTTTTTCTCCTTCTGGCCCCAATAAGGAAGGAGTAGCCATTGCTTAAAATGAGACAATAAGGAACTTTGCCGCATCGATTGATGCTTCTGTTCACGAAGGACTTCTCCATAGCAGGCGATGCTGTTTGGCAGCATTTCACTCCCAGTAGAGCTTATTTCACAGTAGGATTCAATCTCTCAAACCTGCCACTGCTTTACCAGCTGCATTTGTGGAATGTTCTAAGTCCTCTGTTGTCATTTCGACAGTGCTCACGGCGTCTTCACCAGGAGTAGACTCCACTTCAAGAAACCGCTTTCTTTGCTCACCCGTAAGAAGCAACCCCTCATCTGTTCTCGTCTTATCGTGAGATCGCAGCAATTCAGTCCCACCCTCAGGCTCCACTTCCGATTCTCGTTCTCTTGCTGTTTCCACCACATCTGCAGCGACTTCCTCCACTGAAGGCCTGAACCCCTCAAAGGCATCCGTGAGGGTTGGAATCCACTTCTTCCAAACCCCTGTTAATGTTGATGTTGTTACCTCCTCCCGTGAAGCGCCAATGTTCTTAATGGCATCTAGAGTGGTGAATCCTTTCCAGAAGGTTTTCAATGTAATTTGCCCAGATCCACATCCATCAGAGGAATCATTGTGACAGCTATAGTCTTATAAAATGAATTGATAAATAATAAGACTGGAAAATTGAAATCACTCCTTGACCCATGGGCTGCAGAATGGGTGTTGTGTTAGAGGCATAAAAACATTAATCTCCTTGTACATCTCCATCAGAGCTCTTGGGTGACTAGGTGCATTGTCAAGGAGCCAGTAATATTTTGAAAAAAATCTTTTTTTTTTTATGAGCAGTGGGTCTCAACATTGGACTTAAAATATTCAGTAAACCATTCTGTAAACAGATGTGCTAGCATCCAGACTTTGTTGTTCCATTTATAGAGCACAGGCAGAAGTGATTTAGTATAATTTTTAATGATTTAGTATAATTCCCTAGGATGTTCAGAATGATAGGTGAACACTGGGTTCAACTTAATGTCACCAGCTGCATTAGCCCCTAACAAGAGGGTCAGCCTGTGCTTTGAAGCTTTGAAGTCATCATTGCCCTCTCTCTAGCTATGAAAGTCCTAGATGGCATCTTCTACCAATACAAGGCTGTTTCATCTACATTGAAAATCTGTTGTTTAGTGGCCACCTTCATCAATGATCTTAGCTGCAGCCTCCGGCTAACTTGCTGCAGCTTTGGCATCAGCACTTACTACTTCACCTTGGACTTCTGTTATGTGGAGCCGGCTTCTGTCCTTGAATCTCATAAACTAACTTATGATAGCTTCAGACTTTACTCCTGCAGCTTCCTCACCTCTCTCAGCCTTCATAGAACTGCAGAGAGCCAGGGCCTTGCTCTGGATGAGGCTTTGGCTTAAGGGAAGGTCGTGGCTGGTTTGATCTCCTATGCAGACCGTTACAGCTTTCTCCTTATCAGCAATAAGGCCGTTTTGCTGTCTTATCATTCATGTGTTCATTGGAGTAGCACTTTTAATTTCCTTCAAGAACTTCTCCTTTGCATTCACAACTAACTCCTTGGTCCAAGAGGCTATCTTTCAGCTATCTTGGCTTCCAGCATGCCTTCCTCAAGTTTGCGATTTAAAGTGGGAGACGTGCGACTCTTTCACTTGGACACTTACAGGCCATTGTGGGGTTATTAATTGGCCTAATTTCAATATTGTGTCTCAGGGAATAGGGAGGTCTGAGGAGAGGGCGAGAGATGGGGGAATGACCAGTCAGTGGAGCGGTCAGAACACGTCCAACATGTATCAGTGCCGTCTACCGTCGCGTATGGATGTGGTTTGTGGTGCCCCCAAAACAGTGACGACAGTGATATCAAAGATCACTGATTACAGATCCCCACAAGAGATAGCAATAATGAAAAGGTCTGAAATACTTCAGAGAATATTTCTCCGATTGCGAAACTGTGACACAGAGACATGAGTGAACACGTGCTGTTGGAAATTAAAAAGGCACTGACAGCTCTGCTTACTGCAGGACTGCTGCAAAACCTCAATTTGTTAAAAATACATTATCTGCGAAGTGCAATAAAATTCAGTACGCCTGTATGCTTTTTCACAATGCTGGAATTAAATTAGAAATCAGTAACAGAAAAATCCCCGGCAAACCCACATATAATTGGAAACTAAATAATACACTTGTAAATAATTCATAGATCAAAGAAGATATCAAAACAGAAATTGGAAAATATTGGGAAGTAAATGCAAATGAAAACACAACATATCAGATTTGTGAGGTGCTGTAAAAGTACTACTGGCAGAAATTAATAGCAATAAACATAAATTAGAAAAGAAGAAAATTCTCAAATCGATAACCTCTGCTTCCACCTTAAACTAGAAAAATAAGAGCATATTAAATGCAAAGACATGGTAGCATACTATACGAGACATATCATGGCTGTAAGATTAATGACAGCCACAGGGCCCACTTAAGCACCTGGCAGGGCCAATACATGTCACTCAGCAGCATGATGCAATCCGATCGGGGGATTCCCAAGCCTGGCCCGAGGATTTTCAGGACACAAGGCCACCTAAGCACGCATGTAACTTTCATAAACCTTAAAACAAAGCTTGCCCTTATAAGAATAGCTGACAGTCCTTTTATGAAAGAAACACCTCGTAACTGACCCGGACTGAATACAGGTATAAGAAAGGGGGAATAATCTTCCAAATGCCGAGAATGGTCTCCAGATGGACACTCTCCTGGTTGGTTGTTCATCTGACCCGCTGGCTGTGTCTGGCCCATGCCGCTGGCCCGCTGCTGCAGCCAATCTCCCAGGAGTGGTGCTAGAATAAACTGCTGGTACGTCAGGGAATCAGGGAATAGGAGTCCTCCCTGTCCCTGGTTGTCTAAGACTCATCTTTGATGCAAATTGAACTGAAGGGGAGAAGTTACCCCTGGGAAGCTAGTCAACTAGGGCACCCTAAATCCCTGAACACCACAGACATGTATACATACAGTGATTGAGACATTGTTTACCGTAGCACTAACCTGGAAAGTGGGACAAAAATCTAACAAAAATGAAATCAAAGTTGATTTTGATACTGGAGTTAGCAGATATAAACTGTAAAGTAACCATCATAGATATGCTGAAGGAAACAGAAAAAAGATTGAGAAAACCCTTGAAAAGTTGAAGATTTTCAAGAGAGAATTGGAATCTATAAAGAGAATCAAATAATTTTAGAACTGAAAAATACAGTATCCGAAATATAAGAACTTTCTAGGAGGATTTCACAAAGAATTACACAAACCAGAAGACAGAATTAATGAATTAGAAAGTAGATCAGTTGAATTCCTAGAACAGAGAATGGGGAAGAAATAATATTTGAAGTAATACTGCTCAAGAAAATTTTCAAAATTGATGAAAGACATAACCATAAATTAAAAAAGCCTTGCAAATCTTAAAGGTGAAACAATTATACATAGATAAACCAGAGCAAACTACCAAAAACCAAGTATAAAGTGAAAAATATTAAAGGAAGCCAGAGAACAAAAGACAGTTTTATCTCCAAAGAGCAACAATAAACAGACAAATTCTTTACAGAAATGATGGACGCTGGAAAGTTGTCTTTAAGTTACTGGAGGAAAATACGTGCTTACTCATAATTATATATTTGACAACAATTGTTTTGGCTATTCTGGTTCCCTTGAGTTTCTGTATGAATTTTAGGATCAGCTTTTAATTTCCATAAAGAAGCTGCCTGAGATTCTGATAGAGATTCCATCAAGTCTGTAGATTAATTCTGGGAGTGTTGCCATTGTAACAATATTAAGGTTCTGATTCATGAACATGGAATGTCTTTCTATTTATTTACAGATCTTTAATTTCTTTCCATGATGTTTTGTAGTTTTTTTTACATGCCTTAATCATTTTATTTATTTATTTATTTTTTTATTTCAGGAAATTATGGGGGTATAAACATTTTGGTTACATGTTATGACTTTGCCACATCCCAACCATGATCTGAGACGTGCCCTTTCCCCCTCCACAATGCTCACCACATCCATTAGTTGTGAGTTTACTCACCCTCAATCCTCCTACCCCCAAAGAATATTACTACTGTGTGAGCACCTTAGTGTTGATCAGTCAGTGCCAATTTGATGGCGAAGTACATGTGGTGCCTATTCTTCCATTCTTGTGATCTCTCACTTCGGAGGATGGGCTCAAGCTCTATCCAGGAAAATATGAGGTGCTAGATCACTGTTGTTTTTTGTAATTGAGTAGTATTCCATTGTATACATATACCATATTTTATTAATCCACTCATGGATTGATGGGCACTTGGGTTGTTTCCACATCCTTGCTAT
>CAUYSK010054682.1:0-16788 GCA_963575035.1 Avahi laniger
GGGTTTCAGAATATTCCTTAACAAAATCTAACTTTTATAAATTTTATGACTTTTTAAATAAATTTTACATAAAACTTATGAATTACGGATTTAATAAAATTGTTACAAATTTTGTTTTGGAAAGAGATTACTTAAAATTTCTCCTAAGAATGGTAATTCACCTAGCAGACCAGGCACATAAATTGATTTGATCAATGCAAATTGAACATCCAAACCAAAAATCCAAAGCATTTTCAAAGGAAATGCTCATTGAAATATTTTAGATTTTAGGTTTTTGGATTAAGGGATACTCAACTGGTAAGTATTCTTCACATATTGCAAAAAAAAAAAAAATGTGAAATCTGAAACACTTCTGGTCCCAAGCATTTTGGGTACGGGATACTCAACCTGTAATCTATTTAGACTATACTAATTTGAAAGAGTAGAAAATGAGGGTGGTAAGTTATGCTTTATGAAAATGTGATGGAAAATATAGATTTAAGTGTATCAAAATTCTTAGAAGGCCTTATCTAACCTGGTTGAGGGTTCTGACCGTTTGATGGTCACAGATAACGCCTAGTTTTCCAAATCAGTGGTTTGGGTGACTTTCTCTGGTACAATATACAAATGGTGTGTTCCCACGGGTGATTGACAGGCTGCAGGTGATGAGGAGTTTCCAGCTGGTAGACTGTGTTTAGCTGAGTTTCTCTGCTTCCTAGAGAGCATGCCCAAACACAGAAGAGAGAGAATGATGTTTCAGTAGGAATAACCTTGAATCCGACTTTTTTTTCCCAAAATATCTTGGGGTATATTCTTGAGATTTGCAGATTCACTAAACCCTAGTTAATTCTAGGCCTTGCCTGTATGATTTGAAAGTGGCGATGGGAAATTCATAGGGAATTCAGCTGGGAGAGAAGGGAAAAAGTAATAAACAGAAGCAGGAGACATGGAGAAACAGAAGGAGTGTTACCTCCAGTGGAAATGTCAGTACTGTACTGTTTTACATAACACATAGAAACTTCGTAACCATATAGGTCCATCTACTCCTCTGCCATTTTTTCGTGTAGTTGTCAGATTTACTGCATCTACGTGCATTATGAGCCTTGCAAGACAATGCTATTATGTTTGCTTTAAAAAAATTAAGAGCAAATAATTTGCTTGTATGTGACCAAATATTTATTATTTATGACACTTCGTTCCTTCCTAAAGATTCATGTTTCCCTCTGGAGTCATTTCCCTTTGGCCCTTAGAACTCCCTTGAGCATGTTTTGTATAGTACAGGTCTGCTGGCAATGAATTCTTAGTTTTCTTTTATCTGAAATGTCTTTATTTCACCTTTATTCTTGAAGGATGTTTTTGCTGGCTATAGGCTTCTGGGTTGAATGGGTTTGCTTTCTTAGCACTTAAAAGATGTCACACCATCGTCTTCTGGTTACTGTAGTCTTTCGATGAGAAGTTCCTGGTCATTAAAATCATCCTTTCCCCATATGTAATGTGTAATTTTTCTCTGCTTACAGGATTTTCTTTGGTTTTCAACAGTGTGACTACGATGTCTCTAAGCATTTTGTCTACGTGGGTATTTAACCTGTTTGGGGTTTGCTACACTTGTTTAACCAGTAAATTTGTGTCTTTCACTAAATTGGGGAAGTTTTCAGCCATTCTTTGTTCAAATATATTTTTCTACTCCATTCATCCTCTCCTTCTGAAACTCCAAATAACATACCTACATCTTTGATAATTGGCCCACAGGTCCCTGAGTCTTTACTCATTTTGTCTTTTTTTCTCCCTTTTGTTCAGATTGGATAATTTCCACTGAAGTATTTTCAGATTCACCATTTCTTCCCTGCACTCTCCTCATCCTCTTTCCATTCTTCTGTTAACCACGTCCAGCAGGTTTTAAAAATTTTTAGATATGTCTTTTAATTCTAGAATTTCCATTTTGTTCTTTTAATAGTTTCTCCACCAAAATTCATTACAGGTGTATTTTCCTTTATGTCACTGAACATAGTTAAGTAGCTACTTTAAAGTCTGATACTTCCAACATGTGAGTTATCTTGGAGTGGGACCACTGGTTATCCTGTTTCCTGAGAACGGGTTGCATTTGTGTATGTTATGTTGTGGAGACCCTGCATCATGCTGTGTTCGTTCAGAGTGGGGATGTTTTCTTTCTAGCAGGCGATTAAGTTGGTTACACTAAAAGTGGTGACAGTGGCAGCTCAAGCCCCACTCCAGCCCCTTTTGTCCTTAGCTGGGTGCTTCGAGTCTGCTCCTTCCTTTCCAGGTTTCCCCCTCAATTTCTCATGGTCGGGGTTGCCCAGGCTTTGTCCTCTGCTCAGGCCAAAAAAATACTGATTTTCTGACAGAGTTTTAGCTTCCCCACAACACATGGCTACTGTGATCTGCTTTCCAGCTGAAGCCCTAAGAGCAGAAAACTTACCCTGTATCAGTCCCTTGTTCAAAATTTCACCTCTTCTCCCAGATCTGCCTGCTTTTATTCCCTCTCTGGAGCCTTCGAGCAGCTCTTTTCTTCTGTTTTGTCCGGAGTATATAGTTGACATCTGTAGGAAGCTCAGTCTGTTAGGAGTTAAGACCCCAACACCAGGTGTAATCCCTCCGGTGGAGATTTGAATTTTGAAATGATGGCACCATTTCTCTACCTCAGGTGGAATCTTGAATATTTATGTTAGAAATTGCCTGTTTGCTGTTTTTTAAAGTCAGATCATTTAGGTACCTTTCAGTCCCTTATATGATATAGGTATTAAAAAAAAAAATCACTCAAATGGGAATCAGAATGCCTGGGTCCCAGTCTTGATAACAGTTTGCTACCTAATTATTATAATTAGCAATCATTACATTATAATTAGCCCATTATTATAGTTATAATTAATAAGTCATGTCACTTCTTGGCCTGTGGATTAAGGGGCCCGGCCAGCCTTAAATGCCTTGTCCTATTTACATTCTATAGTCCCTTAATTACTTAGTATCTTGACGTCTCAGAGTTAGTTAATTTGCTTCATAGAATTCAAAGGAATTTCCTGTATTATGTGGCAGAAAGGATATCCTGGTGTTTGAAGATACATAGTCACGTATTATGGATAATATTTTTCCTTTTAATCTCAGATTGTCCTAAAAATACTCCCCACCCCTACTTTGCTTTATGCCTTAGTTTTTCCTAGGCACAAGGTGTTTCATTCAAAAATAATAACTGAAAAGAATTTTATTTTTAACTTAACACCACATTTAAAATGTTTTTTGTTTGTTTGCCTCTTAGGAAAAAGTGCTGCAAAGGGTATAAATTTGTTCTTGGACAATGTATCCCAGAAGGTATGTAACATAAAAGATGATATCTCACTTTATTCAAAAATGTTAGAAGTCTATAATGTCTAGATATACACGGCATGTACATGGGTTATCTGTGTGTAGAATTCTATTTTCTGGCATTAAATTCGTATGCCAATTTCGTTAAATGTAGCATGCTAAGTCTACATCGTTACGTGATGTGTGCGTGCACATTGAGTTATTTTTATATAGTATTTCATGCTTTATGATTAATAAGCTATAATTCCCTAGGTAGCATTTCATATACAATTTAGAACACAACCCTCCTCCCTCACCTCTCTACCTGCCTTCTTCACCTGCTCTTCATGTGCTAAGCTTTCAGCCCGTTTGTGTAACCATCAGCAAACAGTACCTGAATGCTCAGCCCAGCTCTGAAGGTACAGAGCGATGTGAGACGAGGACCTAGCCCTCAGGGTGCATACACACTCGAATTGAGACAGGATGTGGATCCTATGGAACCAAATAGTCTGCATTTTAATCATGTTTCCACGTCCTACTAGCTATGACCTTGGAAAAAGTTCTTACAGGCAAGTGTCAGTACATATGGTTGCTCTAAGAATTTTGCTACATATCAAGTGCTTGGAACAGAGGCTGGTTCTTATCAAGTACTTGATAAATGGTGGCTGTTGTTATTGCTGCTGCTGTTATTAATAATAACTGCAGTATGTGCAGTAGAGACATTCAGTGAAGCAAGTGTTCAGAGGGGACACACAGCACAGAGGACCAGGGCCATCAGAGATGGTGTCAGACAGGAGGGCAGACTTGAGTTCAGATTATCAAGAAAGGCTGCCCAGGATGCTGACAAGTAGAAAGAATAGTTAGTGCTGCAGAGGGTTCTGGACAGAGCACTGACACAGAAAGCACTAAGGACAGTTTGAAGATCATGGCATTGCTGTGCTCAGGGCCACCGTGGGGTTGGGGGAGACGGGTGGGAAATGTGAAATAGGTTTCTTCACTCTTGTCCAAGAAGCCAAGTCTCTGCAGAGGATCTGGAGCCCAGAGAAGCTAATTCTATTGCTAATTCTATTATCTCATAGAGCACAATTTTTTTTATCAGTCAGAAATAGATGAGTCCCTCCTGCTTATTGCTCTGTTTGGTGAAAGAATGAGAGAGTTCATTAAAGCATAGCTGTGACCTTTGAGAAAGCTGCCATAGGAAGGCGGGTTAGAAAATCACCCCACACATGTTGGTTGATGTGGGCTTGGGTCTCTCTAAGCTGAATTTCTTTCTCTCTGAATTTCAGCCTGCTCCATTGGTTAATGCATGGTAGAAATAACCACAAAAATCAAAATAATTGCATTCTTTTATAGGCAGCTTTTCTCAGTTACCAGCCACATCCTTTTTATTGCAGTTTGGTAGATACCAAAGAAAATCAGGTTTAGGTCAATCATGTAAGATCCTAACTAAAGACCTTGTCTGACCTAATTTAAAGCACACAGCATGGATACCACATACTTAGAATTTCTTTAAATGTTAGGTATTGTGGTTTCAAATGTCTAGGCCCAAAACTAGTCTTCCTCGCCCTACGGTGAGACTACAGCAGCTGTAATTAACATAACGTAGAACTGAGTATTTTCAGGAAATGTGATCACAAGTGCTGGGCGTTGCTTTCCCATAACTAACTCTCCGCTCAATTGCTTTTCACTACAACACTTCTTAAAGTTGGTTTGTTTCCATCTGCAGTAAGGAATCAGTGATTGTTTCTTTTACTAAAGATACCTTTGGTTTTAAAAGATTTCTATCACCCAAGAATACAAAGTACAAATGCAGGATTTTAGAAAAGATTACATGTTAGGGTTCTCTAGAGAAATGGAACTAATAGGGTGGGTAGAGGGAGGGAGAGATTGAGTGGGACTGAGTGAGAGGTTGAGATTTTTTTTTAAGGGATTGACTCATGAGATCATGGAGGTGCAAGGCCAACATCTTCAGGGTAGGCCACAGGCTAGAGACCCAGGGAAGAGTTGCAATTCAAGTCTGCAGGCAGTCTGCAAGCCTTAGGGAGAGACAGGTGGGTTTTTTTTAAATTAAGACCTTCACCTGATTAGATGAGGCCCACCCACATTATGGGGAGGTCATCTGCTTTACCCAAAATCTACTGATTTAAGTATTAATCTCATCTTTAAAATACCTTTGTAGAAACATCTAGAATGTTTAACCAAATATCTGGGTACTTTGGCCTAGTCAAGTTGTCATATAAAATTAACCATCACAAATCTATACCTTGTTAATTTGGCATCCGTATACATCTCCTTATGTTACACTTAATGTCCAAATAAAGACAATAACCAGGTCATACGTCCACCTGACATGAGGTAACAACTGTCCTGGGTAAAAATGCACTAACTTCTTCCCCAAAAGAACATGCAAAGTCCTTGATAGGCTGTAACTTAAATATTGTGGTGTAAAGTCAACAATACTTAAATACTGTGATATAAAGTCAGTACATCTTATGACACATGATAATGGGATAAAAGAGGAAAGAGAACCAAGGTTTGCACACACATACAATTATGAATAGTATATTCATTAAAAAATAAGAAAGAGATACTCCTGACAATTGCAGTGCTTTTTTTCCGTAACTGGTCACATGGGCACAGCTGGTATTTGTACCTACCGACTTCTACTAACCTACCTGCATTCCCTTTGCCCTCAGTAAGCATCTCGCCTGGTCGTGGTTGGTTCTTTACCTGGTAAGGTGACCCAAACCTCCATTCCTGAAGGATCTGAGACATTAGTTCTGCCTGAATTGGGTTGTTGTAGTTTTCTGTTGGCTTTAATCACAGGGCATGGCGATGCTAAAGGACAACCGCTAAGGTATTTCTTGTAGTCCCAACGCACTCTTCCTGACCTCCATTGTTGGAGTCTCAATGTGACTTCCTCTTGGCAGTTGGAACCAATCCTCCCAGCCAGAATGGTGACTCCCTTTTTTGCTGGTTGATGCAGAGGCCTGAGGAGCCCAAAGTGGCTAGGTAGCATTTTAACTTTCAGTTCAACAGAATCATTGTTGTCTGTCCTGTTGGAAGCGTTCTTCCCTTTGGAACTGAGACCTTTAGGCCCCAGAGTGTAAAGTCACGGGAGCAGGAAGCACAAATCTTGCTAGTGGATCACTAGATGTGATAGTGACTGGTGCCTCTCTCATTTCTACCCCTTGATTCCTGGACCTTGTGAATCCTGGTGATGGGAGAAAACACACCATATATTGGACACTGATTCAGAGCGTATACATCCTCCTGGTGAACCTTGCCCAAGATTACATATCTGGGTACTGTGGCCAAGCCAAGTTGATAAAGGATAGAAAATAAATTGTAAAGATAAAAGCTATATAACTGAAAGTGGATAGGCTCTTTCAGCATCAAAAATGGACTATTGTATAAATTCATTAGCCTTGTGTCCTCCAGAAACTACACAAAATGAGGGGGTGGAATCATAAAAGACAAAACACACAAGAACAAAGAACAAGGAAGAGAAGTTGATAGCAACAAAATTCAGGAAGCCAGAGGGACAGACAGGGGAGATTGTAAATAGCTTAGCAAAATAGGAAAGGTGAATCAGGGAAAACTGAGGAGCAACCCAGTTTATGCCCAAACAAAAAACAGTCAAGGAAACTAAAACTAGAAAAGGGGTGAAAGCGATGTCAAACCCAGAAGGATTGACTAAAAGTCTGCTTAAGGAGATGTCGGACTCCCAGGTCATGTCCTCTACTCCACACAGAATAAAATATTGCCTCTTCTGCAGCCAGGCAGAAGACCAAAGGTATATTTTCTGAGAGAGGAAATCGGAGGCTTTTGGGACTGGGGGAGGACCAGTAAGAGACAAAAGTACTGAAGAATGAATTCTCCAGTACTGAGAATGGAGGGATTCTGTAAATACTTACATGTTGAATATTGAAATACCTAGACTTCTGCCTTCACGTAGGTTCCAGAATGACTTTACTCTCAGACAAGGGTTTGGAAAGGTCTTCCCTGGACATTCTAGACAACCCATGAAAAAAAATCTTAAAGAAGATGATATTGGAATGAACCACCAAATCACTTCCGGTGAAGCTCAGAATTTGTAAAATCTACCATATGCAAAGAGCTCTATGCAGCTACTTTTAATACTCCACAAATAAACTAGAGCAGATAGCCAAGGATCACCAGACACAAGAGGGAAGCCTTCAAGAATGAAACATACAGGAAAAGGGAGCCTTAGTGAAAACACAAACTACACAGAAGAAAACTTCAAGATAATCACCTTTTATACCTCAGATTATAAAGATGAAACAGTATCTGTGAAACAAATATGGTAGTAATAAAACAACATTCAAAGAAATAAAGGATTCTTGAAAATTAAAAACATGAGAACAAAATGGAGATAGTAAAAGGGTTAGAAGATGAGATTTGAGTAAATTTCCCAAGAACTAGTGCGAAAGATCAAAGAAATGAAAAATGAAAATAGTAGAGGGACATTCTAGGGCATGTAGTAATTAAGGTTCCACACAGAGAAAACAAAGGGGAAGTCATTAAAGATAGAATATAAGAAAATTCTCCAGAATTGAAGGATATGAATCCTAGATAAGGGCTCACCAAAGATTGAAAAAGTCCCATATAAAGACATCATTGTGAAATGTTAGTACACTAGGGACAAAAAGTCCTAAAAATTGTCAGAGAGGAAAAAACAAGTCATACAAATGATCAAGAATTAGAATCTCATAGGACTTATCTATAGCAACATTGAAAGCTAGAAGACAATGGAAAAGACCTTCAGAAATCGGAGGTAAAGTTTTCCAACCTAGAATTATATATGCAAACTATCGTAATCATAAAGGTTGACAAAAAACATTTTCAGACATGCATGATCTTAACACTTGCACCTCTTTTGTGCCCTTCTCAGAAAGCCACTGGAGGACACGCTCCACTAACATGAGGGAGACATGGGATCCAGGAAACAGGGATCTGACACAGGAGAGGAAGTTGGTGGGAATCCCTGGGATTGGTGGTGAAGGGACATTCCAAGAGGTGGCTGTGCAGCAGACCTACAGAGTCCTGATTAGAGCAAGTTGGAAGTTTCTGGGAGAAACTTCCTCGAGATTAAGTTGATAAAATGTCTAATGGGTTTGAGCGTTTTAAGAAGAGATTTGCAAAACTGGGGGAGTTTCTGGTGATGCACGATCAGTTTCATCAGACTGCTGGTGTCTCTGAAATAGGATATAATGAGGCTGATTCCGCAAGTGTTGGGAAGCTGGATTTTGCTGCTATTAAAACAATTTACCACTAGTGAAATGGAGGACAGGGGCTGAGATAAGTCCGTCATGCACAGGAAGCAAAACAGAAAAGGGTATATCCCTTCTTACTCTTCCAGTGTCTCTCTCTGTCTCCCCCAACCTCTCCCCGCCACCTGCTATTAGCAGTACCTAATAGGCTAGCAACTGGCAAGGGAGAAACGTGGTCTCCAGAATCCAAGTCACAAAGTAGCTCACGGAAGAAAGGGGGGTGGTGTTTGAAACTAAGAGACAAAGCTCAATAACTGGCACCCAAAAAATATGGAAGATAATTTCTTTTAATTCCAAGGAAGACAAAGAGGTCTTCAAGAAAGGGTAAGTAGTTTGAATATACTTCTAGGTTCAGCAAAAAATAGCTTTTATATTGTTATTATAGTGCCAATACTAAAGATCATTGAACCAAAATTTCAACGTAACTATCTTAGCCAGATGGAGGGAATAGGAGGTGTGAGTGTGGTTGGTGGTGGAGGGGCAATCAGAAAGTTAAATGCATCTCCTCCGATGCTGGAAGTCAGCAGAGAGTACTTAAAAATAAAAGAAAGAATCAATGCAAATTGGCTGGAGATGCAGAGGTAAACATAGAGACTCGGCTAGAAGAGTTGGAAATGGTACATCCGGGAAGCAGGAATGGTGGGGGGGACAGGGAACAGCTGTGTTTTGGAATAAGCCCCGCTGGGCACCACAGTCAGCACAAGTACCTTTGACAGCCTCTCTGCCTGTTTCTTCTTTTCCCCAGCTGTGCTGAGTGGTGGCGACTTCTGACAGAGAAGCTCATAGCCAGTCACTCAGAGATCGTGCTCTTGAGCAAAAAGGAGCACAGAACATTGGTTGCCTAGAGGTGATGCTTAGTTGAGAAAAACCTATTTAGCGAGAACCAGTTTGTAGGGCTGGTCAGAACACCAGGCAGCCAAAGCAAGTCTGGGATCACAGTTGTGGGAAAGAGCATCTAGCAAGGCCAGCTTCCCAGGTCATCGTGAGAATGCGTGATGCTCGTCACACCAACCCAGCCTGCATCAGCCCACATGTTCACCTTGCTAGGCAATGGAGCAGACCCAGACTCACTCTGTCCCAGGACAGTTTGGCTGTCAGCACCTGGGGAAGATACTGCAGTGATTAATAAGATACCCAGTCTGCTCTGGGAGTCAGTGTTGAGCCTGAGCTACTGACGTAGAGCCAAAGTCCCTTCACAGGTTCATTAAATATCAGTTTGTAAGAACTGAGGGAAGCAGATGCCCTAATTCATTGAGTAGTAGAGTGTCCACCCCAGTTTGCACAGGCGGAGGGCTGGAAAGAGCTCTCTAGCTTTTGAACATACCCAGCTCCTTCTCGGCATGCGAAATCGAGCCCCAGTGTGCACACTTACAGTGTGTCCCACAAGCGCCAGCTCTCTAATAACGCACACGTTTCTGTTACAAAGCCTCCCTCGTACTCTCCGAGCCTGCCTGACTTCCAGCCCTTCCTCCTACACTGTGACACCAATGCCCAATGCCAGGATTGGCCTTTCCTTAATGTGCCACTGAAAGGAATTCTCTGTCACTACAACAGTTAGCAAAAAAGACAAAATAGGCTCCCGGGGAATGCCGCAGAGTGGCCAGCTAGAGCATCTTTGCTCTCTGGATAGTAACAAAGACCAAAGGACAATGAGGTGACCTAGGGGGTAAAATATCACAAATGATGTTTGCTTTTAACCGCTGCGATGCTGCACGTTAATTTCCCCATTGCGATACTCTTAGGCGGAGCCCCACAGGCTGAAAGAGTTAACGCCCCTCTGATCGTAGCGTCCATACTTCACACTTTCCCTTGAGCAAGAGCGTAGCCTGGAAAGTCTGTTCCAGGCCAGAGCCCAGGTACCCCACCTCCTCCTGTGATTGATAGGAGCTCACGCTTTTCTTTTTCAGATTATGATGTGTGTGCCGAGGCTCCCTGTGAACAGCAGTGCACGGACAACTTCGGCCGAGTGCTGTGTACTTGCTACCCGGGATACCGATACGACCGGGAGAGACACCGGAAGCGGGAGAAGCCATACTGCCTGGGTGTGTGGGGAATCCGCGTGTTTTCCGCGTCCTGAGGGTGTGCCTTGTCCACACGGGTGTGCTGTGTCGCACCTTCTTCATCAGCAGGACCATCAGAGGCGCTGCTCCAATGGGATTCCTCCCCTTACGTTCTCATGGTGGTCAGAGTTGTGTTTGTGATGTCCCAGGGGTCTCTCACTGCCTTTCGTCATGATTATTAAAACAAACTATGCCTAAGGAATTCTCCAGGGAGTTGGTAGCAGCCAGATCCTAAGTGGCAGTGAGATAAAAAGCAGGAGAAGGGGAGCATCACCAAGCATGAACAAGAATCGTGTACAATAGGATGTAAGTGGTCCAAAGCGTAAGCACGCAGGAGGCATGAAACAAGAATGAGGATGACTGGGGAAGAAAGGACGTGTCCACATGGCAGACAGACGGGGAGTGAGTCCGGGAGCTGCAGCTGAGCAGAGGTGGCCCCCTCAGTGGCCACCAGCCTGTTCTTTCCTCCTCGTGGGCTGGGCTTTCCAGCCCTGTACTCCCTGAGGTTCTGAGGCAGGTTTATAGCTAAACCTGGAACCATGCATTTCAAAGTGTGATCTGCTAGTGGCTAACCTGAGAAACATCAGGGGTCCTTGCTTTAAAAAAAAAAAAAAACTCCTAGCCTCCCCTTCAGACCTAGTGAATCACAGCTCCGAGGGTGGGTCCAGAAACGTGTACTTCCTTGAATGCCTCATCGGATTGCTACGCACGGTGAGGTTGAAGCATCAGCTAGAGGGTGCACTGGGGAGACTGGCGGGTAGACCCCAGTGGAAGATAAGCTAGCTGTGACGAGCAGCCCCTCTTTCTCTACCCACCAGGGGCTCTACGAGCTCCATTTAAGAGAAGTTCTAACTGTAGGTCGCCTGGTTTCTCCCCGCTGGCATGTGGGAATGGTGCCCCACACTGACAAGGAGTGGGATTGAGACACCAGGTGAACGGAGCTGCGATCCGTGGTTGCTTCTGCAGAGAGCATGGGCCATTCTGTACAGCCCGGGTCCCAGGCACAGGGCTCTTGTTTCAGTTAGTGGTAGCTACTGTTCCCTGTTCACCTCTTCTGGGGGACTGGGGGACCGGGAGAACTTGCATTCTACTGAGAGTTCCATCTCTTTCTCTCCTTCGACCTTGTGCTCTCTCTCTGGGTAGTACAGGCAGCTTTGCACTTAGGTTCAGGGCAGGGACACCTGGAGAAAAGCAGGCAGCCTGGAGGAATTACAGAGGGGGTCCCAGGTGTGACAGCCGTTCCGTAGACAACGTAGTACATACTGCCAGGGGAACGTCCAGATGACCACCCTCCCCTCGGCCCGCTCAGGGCCTGCCAGAGCTGGTTGTTGGCAGCTTGTCCAGGAAGTGGCTGGGCTCTGTCCAGCACGTGTACACAGTGTGGGGCTGCATGCCACGGTCCCCCCCACTGCCACCCAGGGTCTTCGGCCAGCAAACAGGAAATGGAGTTGGGCCTCCCTCCCTTGCCAGGGTGGGAAATGTTTTTGTTTTCCCCCCACACAGCAGGGAAGCAAGTCTGTGATGTGTGTAGTTCACACAGGCTCCTAGTGGTGACTCGCTTGAGGGTCTCATGGCTCATTTCCACAGCTCCTGGGGCAACTGATGGGGTCATTGATGAGGCAGAAATTTCCTGGGGCAGACTCCCCATTATACCCATTATGACTATTTTCTTTTATTGGAAATATCTTTTCCCAGGTACCATCGTGTCTCTTAACTGGGAAGGAGCCATTCCTGAGTGACCCTCAAGTTGCCATCATGTTGTTTGGAACTTACAGCCATCAAGGGAAACTTAAAAACCCGCAGCACACTAGGGTCCTTGCAACAAATCACTTCTATAACATTTGCTTCTCCAAGTGTGAGTTGCCAGTGGGTGTCTCATTTTCTCTTTTGAGACACCCTGTGAAGGTATCTATGGCCGGCTGCATCATCCTTTTCCAAGTGGGATCTCCGAAGGCTGGCGGTGCTTGCACCACGTGACGTGGCTGTGGCTCTGCCTCATCACCGGCCAGTCTGTAACCACGCTCACACGGCCCAAAGTGCTGCTTTCGTGGGCAGCGCACATTTCCAGCTTCCTAATGTATTCCAGCCTTCTCTGATCGAGGTGTGGCAAAGTGTCCTTTGTGGACATTAACAGAGGGGCCAAGCCCAGTGTCATCTGTTGTCTTGGAAGTGAATTCTCTGAAACTGAGTATTCTCTGCATTTCGTTCAAACCAGATATCGACGAGTGCGCCACCAGCAATGGGACGCTGTGTGCCCACACCTGTGTCAACACCTTGGGCAGCTACCGCTGCGAGTGCCGGGAGGGCTACATCCTGGAGGACGATGGGAGGACGTGCACCAGGGGAGACAAATACCCCAACGACACTGGTGAGCAGGGCAAGCATAATTATCTGCCTAGTTATATGTACATTTATATAATGCATATAGTCAATTTGGAGCTTATGTATTATAAGGATAGAGATATATAACTGTATATATGTTATGTAAATATATAAGTATGTTACATAAGTATATATTTACATGTTATACAAGTTTATGATGTAGTATAAATCTAATGCATGTTACATATCTTAATATAGGGTTCCCAAGTGCCTATAATGTATAACTGTGTAAATATATAATGCACATGTATAATATGTATCTTATAGAACACACATATATATAGACAGTTGAGAGCCCAACTAGGTTCCTCAGGGAACAGTGGGCAGGAAGGAGCACATATAGTAAATGAGACCTGGGTAAGAGAATATGAGTTCAAACTCCTTCTAAGGAGAGAGGAGAGTGATGCCCATTAGCATTAGGGTTGGAAGTGGTGTGTATTGGAGGAAGCCCCCCACCAAGTTGAGCTCATGGAGAAATCAGTAGAGCTTAGTCATGTGTTTAGACAAAGTAGGAGCAGAGAAGAGGCCAGAAGTGCTGTGTTCACTCAAAACAGGCTGAAATATAAATATGAAACATTTCCATGTAAGGTAACAATTTGCATCTGTGCTACTCAAAGTACAGTCTATGAAAAGGCAAGATTCATGATTGGATAAAGACAAATTAAGAGTGTTTAGAAATTTTTTATACCACTTTGACAGAGGAATTTTGTTTAAATTCAAAAATTGATGCTTGTGTCTTATATCTCATTTTTGTAGCAATTCATTTTTTTATTTTGCATAAGTGTCAGTCCACAATCAATTGGAAAACTTCTAAAAGCTGGGCCTTCAGCGCAGAGCTGAGAAATTGTTTGCATTATGTCAACTAGATTCACTTGAGATGTCTGGTCTCTCAGGCAGATGGTTGGCCTGAATGTTGTCTGTACTTCCTTATTTGAGTTTAGAAGATAAAAGGATGAGGGGGAGAGGTAAAGGGAGCAGGGAAGGGGAAAGAGAGCCCCAAAACTGATGTCGACACTTCAGGGAATGCCTTGACGGGCAACATATCATCATACGCATTTGTGAAGCAACTCGGATCTCTCTGCCAAGTTGTACGTGCCAGCCTAGTCAGTAAATTGTGGATTTTAGCTTATATGCACCAGTGTCGAGAGCCTCCCAGCCAGGATGACCTTTAGAGCAAATGGATTCCACTGACAATAATTGGCGTGTGGAGCTCCCTGGGGAGAAAGTCCCGAGGCTGGCTCCCCCGCCACCGCGACCGTGGGCTCCTGCACCCACCACTCGCAGTGCAGGAAGCTGCCGTCATCTTCCCGGCTCAGCTCTCTGTACTTCCCTGGGGAAGGGAAAATGGCTGGAACGCTGTTGGGAGAGGTTAGCTGGGCCTGAGCCATCCCTGGGAGGGAAGGGGGTTCCCAGGCAAATCACATGTACCAAGAAATGCAGGGAAATGAAAAAGCCAGAGCTGTCCGGGCCACTCAGGAGGTGGTGACTCTTGGGTGTAGCCCGAGCTTCAAAACAGTGGTGGAAGGCAGCCACCAGCAGCTGACAGCACACAGCTGGGGACCAGCTGCCTCGCATGGGGAAACTGCAAAGCCAAGCTCTGAGGAGCAACCGGCCGAGCCATGAGGAAGGAAATGCAAGATGCCTATCCGGAGGCAGCTGAGGCTTGGGCAGTTTGGGAGCATTTGAGTGAATTAGTGGGCTTGGTGACGCTTTTTAAAACGTGGAGCCTGCCTGCACAGAGGTGCGCGTAAAGCAGAGGATGGTCTTTTTGATTGTAAGGGTGGATTGGAGAAAAGTAACATTTAGAGACCACTTTTTTAATTCAAAATTAAAATCACTTTGTTTTGTCCCATGGTGGAGAAGGTGGGGGGTGGGGGGAGGCACATGTAACTACTTACATCTTAGATTATATCCTTCATTGAAAGGAAGAATCTACTAAAAAATAGGGTGCAGCTTTTTAGCCACTGATCTGTTAGGCCTACTTGAGAATTATTAATGGTCCCAAGAAAGCAGCTTTCTAATTTTTCATTTGGGGACCGGATTTCCAGCTATGCTCTGAGCCAGGTAGCCCATGCACTGTGGGCTACCCAGCCTGGCATGTGCGTTGCCTCTTTGGCCTGCATTTATGGACGGGTGAAATCCCATTTATGTGGGCATAAAAGGCAGCCGTGCGCAACTCAGTACAGAGCATAACCATCAGGAACAGCAGAAACACACGCTGCTGAGGCTCAGGTTGAGATGCAGTGTTAGGGACACAGAACTGACAGGACCTGGCCCCACCCACACGGGGCTCTTGCCTGGGGGTGGGGGTGGGTGGAGTAGTCTGTGGGAGGCAGGGAGCTGGGTGGGATTTGCAGAGACTAGTGTGAGAGTCCGTGTGCTGAGTTCACTCGTTCCTTGATCTCAGCCTCCATCTGCTGCAGTAATTCCTGCTTTCTCCAACCACTGTCCTCTTCAGTGCTGAGAGACAGTTTATTCCTGCCTACAGTGGCTTTCCTGGGAGGGGTCCTTCTGTACCCTCAAGAAAGAACCGTCTGGTTGCTATACCACTGAGCTCTGGAAAACTCATTGTAGAGATTAGACTGGGCTGGGGGTTCTCTCGTCCTTCTTGTTCCTCATCATCCTCCTCTAAATAGAGCAATTACAAAAAGTTTAAAAAAACCTGACGACACCACTGTCTGCTACATCACACTCTCCCAGCAGCAGCCTTCTAAAAGAATTTCTCAGTATTTGTCAGTAATTAGTCTCCACTGACCTCACCACATATACACAGAGGATGGTTTTATATTTTATTATGAAAAACATAACATCAATAACTACAGATATTTGAGGGTAGAGACTGAGAGAAGTAATTCATATACATAATTAAAATTAGGTATGAGAAAGGGTAGGTACATTGCATGCCCTGAATGTGAAAGTCTTAAGTGATTGGACCACTGAGAAGGTGGGGGCTGGATTGGA
The DNA here is from genome assembly GCA_963575035.1 of Avahi laniger. Classification (NCBI taxonomy): domain Eukaryota; kingdom Metazoa; phylum Chordata; class Mammalia; order Primates; family Indriidae; genus Avahi; species Avahi laniger. The sequence goes on from CAUYSK010054682.1 coordinate 15,974, forward strand.
TGTGGCAGGGGGCAAAAAAAAAAAGCCAGTGCCTCCACGCTTGAGCCAAGTGTGGCCCAGCCAGGGCTGGGGCGCTGGAGGGAGTCATATTTCTTCAACAGCTGTGATGCCGTGGCAAGTTCCTTGACTTGACAGTTAGGAGAGCTGGTAACCAGAGCCGGTTCAGCATTAACTAGCTGAGTGACTTTGGACAAATCTTTGGGCCTCAGTTTCCCCATCTGTAGACAAGAAGTTTGAGCTATATGAGCTTTGAGGACTCCCAAATCTTTTTCAAAATTTGATGGGATTTAGTGTAAGTAACACAAGCCCCACCAACTCTGGACTCCTGTGCAGACCTCGCTTCTTTGTCCTCCGTCTCAGTACCGAGACTCGAAACCATGGCCAGCCCCAACAGCCTCGGAGCAGAGAACTTCCCTTACAACACCTAAAATTTGACTCAACAGTAAGAAACGTCAGGGATCAAAAGAGCTCTGGATTCTGGAACATCAGAGGCAGCTAAGCAGTTGAGACTAATGAATATGCCATAGATCTTCATGGTCATTTTTTTGATGAGATAACAATTATTGAGTATAACCACATGTGATCTACCATCATCTCTCCCCCCTCCTCGGTTTTATTTAATTTTTTTTTTTTTTTCGAGACAGAGTCTCACTCTTTTGCCTGGGCTAGAGTGAATGCCATGGCGTCATCCTAGCTCACAGCAACCTCACACTCCTGGGCTCAAGCGATCCTCCTGCCTCAGCCTCCCGAGTAGCTGGGACTACAGGCATGCGCCACCATGCCCGGCTAATTTTTTCTATATACTTTTAGTTGTC
>CAUYSK010054684.1:0-17978 GCA_963575035.1 Avahi laniger
CCGGCCCCGAGCAGCAGGGAGCTCACGGCTTGGCAATGAGAGTGTTCCTGCGTGGATGGGCCTGGGCCGGGAGCTCACTTGAGTAAGGGAACTAACAACACGGAACGCACCATCAAATTGTACTAACTGACCAACACTTACGTGCACATGTAGTGGTAACATTCATCGGGTGTCAGGCAGGTGGCAGGGGAGGAGGGGATGGCTGTATTCACACCTAATGGGTGCGGTGCGCACTGTCTGGGGGATGGACGGGCTTCAGGCTCTGACTCAGGTGGGGCAAAGGCAATAGATGTAAACTAAACATTTTTACTCCCGCAATATGCTGAAATAAAAAAGAAAAAAAAGAATGCATGAGCTCACCAGCCTGGCGAGCCTTGGAGCACTGCACAGGAGCGTGGAGTCTTGCTCAGAGTGGGACTCAGGCCAGGCTGGGGAGCCTTTCTGGAGCAAGGGACATGGAAGCTGAGTCTCACAGGGGTGACAACAGGAAATTCCTCTCCTGAAGCCCATGCAACTGCCCCTAGCGTGAGGGCCCAGCCTGCCCAACAAAGACACTGGGCCCTGACACGGCACCATTCCCTGCGAGACCACTCAGCCACTGACTCCTTGCATCACGGAGAGAACAATGACTGTCTCCCCCGGAACAGGCGTTTTCTGAACACAGTCTGCCTTCCCTGTGTGCTGCGTCTGCCAGACCCGCCGTGCGTGGGTGTGAGCCATGCTGTCGCAGTCAGCAGCGCATCCGACAAGAAAAACAAGTGGGCTCCTTGCCATAGCGCACGTCGGTCTCACTGCTCCCACCCGCCCAGAGCAGCTGGCCTGAGAGGACCTGAGAAGGCCACTGAGACTCAGGATGGCCCTCGCCGAGGGTCTGTGTGCGGCAGAGCCGGGTCCTCTCTTCAGGATGCCACGCAGTCCTTGAGCACGACCCACACGTGGTGCGGTTTCTCCCAGAGGTGGGTGTGCGGGTGGTTGCTTTGTCTCCGGTCACTGCGGACCCTCTTGCCACTGTCTGCTTCTGATTCCCAGTTTTGGACCCCACTTGTTTTCTGAAAGTCTTGGTTCCTAAGGAAGAAACATGATGACCATTGTTTCACAGAGTTTAATTTGGGAATGGCACTTGGTAACTTCGGGGTTGCCATGGCGCTGCCCCAGCGAGCAAAGCAAGTGTCCACACCAGCTGGGGTGTGGTCCCTGAGCAAAACATGTCTGGAGCAGGAATGGGTGCCTCTTTGTGCTGGTATGGGGTCAAAATAAATGTAGAATACAGCTATCCAGTATAGGTTAGGGCTTAGCTCCTTCAGGAATGAAGGTTTGGGTCACTTGGCCAGGTAAGGAACTGTCATCAGCCGAGGTGCTGGCCGAGGGCAAAGGAGACGTGGCATGAAAGTGGGAAAAGAAAGTGGCAAGGCGCACGAGGGCTGTAAGAGCCTGCAGTGAGTTCTTTGCTCTGGTAGGTGCAGATACTATAGAAATATATTGCATGTATCTACCCAGTTCACGCTCATCTCTCTCTAATCATCTTGCTAACACAAAGTGTAAGTCCCAGGACCTCATGTGGGGATTGTGACTCACCTGGAAATGGGACGAACGCCCTGCAGGGATGGACACCTGGCTGACGGGTCTTTGTGCTTTCCCTTTCCGAAGAGAGACTGAGCTTACCTCTGATGGTGTGGGCGGGGTCCTGTGTAGGGCAGGAGGTCGGTGCGGCCGCAGGGGTGCTGAGGTGGTGGAGGCGTAGACGGTGCCAGGTTGGCCGCGGGTCACTCGGCGTCACTGCATCTACATTCTCTGCATTACTATGGGCAAGGAGCCCAGAACTACTTCCTCGAACCCACTTCCGCAGGGCCCACGTGGGGCAGCCAACGAGGGCCCGCGCAGGAGCTTTGGAAGGTGGAGGAGAAGGAACCCGGCACTCGATGGCGGCAGTCCCTGGCAGCTTTTGAGGATCTCCTGCTCTGGTGCTGGGGCTGCTGAGATAATTTCTAGTGACCTCCTGACCCTGGCTCCCCAGCTCTCCGACAGGTGAAAGCCTCGAATTCCCTGAGTTGAAGCCGTTTCCATGAACACGTGGAGATCTCTAGTGGCTTCTGTTCTCCTCACCAAACCCTGCCTGAAGCAACCTACTAGGTGGCTGTTGCAGGACACCTGAGCTGCAAGAGCCAGGGTGTGCACATGGACTGGGAACACATTTACCAATAATTTCTCGACTAATGGACATGGCACCCTCACCGGGCCGCTCTGGAGGGTGACATCCTGAAGGCAGCCCGGGGCTCCGTGGTCTGGATGTGGCTGCAGCCAGGATCTATGTGCCTAGTCAAATGAATTCACAGGTGATACTAACTATGTTTAATCAAAACGCACGAGTAGTTTAAAAATATTTCTGCCCGTAAAATGTAGATTGACGATAATATTAATAACGAAAGCAGAAGTGACAAGAAGTGGTGGGTCAGGTACTCGTACTCCCAGCAGAGGCATTTTTTGCATCTGCATTATGATGTGGAAACACTGCTGAGCTGGTTAGATTTTATGTATTTGTATTGTTAAGAAATTTAAAAGTAAACAATTTTTAAATAGATTTAAAAATAAACAAATGTTTACACAATTGTCTATGCAGTGTTTATCACAGTTCAGTCCTATTCTCGGTGCATGTTGTGGTGCTCGGTGTATCGGTGGCCAAGCTCTGCTAAATGCACAAAAGCCTGCACCTGTGAGCCTCGGTGGTCCTGGGTTTCCTGCACGTGGGGAAGTGGGTAACGAGGAGGTGAGGACGGCTGCCGTTTTCTCTCCATTGTGTTTTCTAACCACTAGTTATCTACATGGATATTGTTTTTGAATATCAATTCCATATGCAGACACTTTACTGAATTCTCTTATTTTTCAAATAGTTTTCAATTGATTCTCCTGGTTCTTCCAGATATATAAATAATAGTAATATTGCTTCTTTCTTCCAATTTGTATATCAAACTTCCAGGCTCAGATTGAATTCGATATCATCAAAGTATAGAGTTTAAATGCATATTTAAGCTCTCCTAGAATTTAGAGGGAAAAGGAAAACTTCAAAATTATTTTATGGAGTCAGCATGAAATTCGCACCAAACCTGACAAAAAGAGCACGAAAATAAAAACTTAGATCATTTGATGCAAAAACTTGAAATACCATGTTAGCTAATCAAATCTATAAATGAATTTTTAAAATAATGCAATATAACCAGGAGGGGTTTGTTCCAAAAATGTAAAGATGTTTTACTATCAGGAAATAATTACATTAAAAAAATAATTGAGAAATTGTTTCTCATATTAAAAGGTCACTAGAGCTGGATGCAGCGGCTCGTGTCTGTATCTGTAGCCACAGCTACCTGGGAGGCTGAGGTGGGAGGAACTTTAGGGCCCAGGAGTTCGAGGCTGCAGTGAGCTATGATGAATTGTGCCACTGCACTCCAGCCTGGGCAACAGAGCAAGATTCCATTTCTAAAAAAGAAATAAAAAGAGTCACTAGAGAAAAAAAGAATCTGTGACTATCTCCATTAAGGCAAAGAGGGTATTTGATAAAAGTGTACACTTATATCTAAAACAGGAACAGCTAAGTATTTCCTTAATGTACCTGGAGAGACAAAGTCAAACAAGAAAGCAGCTTCCGCTGACGAGGGACACTGAGTGTGCCTAAGGGCAGCAAAGGGGAAAACTATCACTTTTCCATTGTTAGTCCCACTGTGTGGGGAGGACGAGCTAATGGAGCTAGAAAATGAAAAGGAATAAGACATACAAATGGAAAAGGAGGAAGCAGAATCATCACTATTTTTTGATGCCTGAATTGTATACCTGAAAGAACTAGGAGAACCTAGTGAAATCTTATTGGAAAAATAAGGAAGTTCAGGAAAAATAATGGAAATGATGCACCAAATATTTTCCTAAGGTAATTAATCTAATGTTTTTCTATATTCTACATATTTTTTCTTATATTCAACTTTTATAACTTACATTTTCCTAGAAAGCCATACATTTCTTCCAGGTTTTATATGCATTTGCATGGTTTTGAGCAAAATATGCTTTTAGTATGTTTTATAATTTTTTTTCTGATCTGATTGGATTAATGTGCTGCCAATTCTCCCTTTGCCCCTCTTCAATCTAGTTTTCATGCTTTTCTGCCCTGTTCTGGGCCCCAGAAGGCTGACCTTTGTGGCTGTGTCCCCTGAGACCTTGCTGCTGCTGACCGGCTCCCCGTGGCGGGCAGGAGGGGAGGGCGCAGAGGGCCGCAGAGAAAGGCCGGCTTCTCCCAGCCCGCCCCGCTGCAGGCCGAGGGTCTCCCCCTGGCCGCTTCAGTCCTAGAGCGTGGATGGCTCCTGGCTGGCGCTGGTCTCCGGATGCCCGGCTTCCCTCCCTTGTTCCCTCAGCCCTGCCACTGCTCTGCAAGTACATTAGCCATCGAGGTCTGGGGTCCCCATAAGGGCTGGCGTTTGTAAATGTCTCCTGGATGGAAAAGGAGGTGACATCCTGGCTGTGGGCATAGTTTGAGGCATACTCATTCGTTTTGTTACATGGACCCCCACTCTTAGTGACTTGTCCTTGTTTATGTGATTGTCAGTCACATGCAGGGAGAGGGGAGTCGAATCTTTTGCTGCCGTCGCATTTCTATTTATTTTTGGATGACTGGGGTCTTTCCTTTCACAGCCGGGTGCCCTGTATTCGGCACATAAACTTTCCAGCCTGTCAGACCCTATCGCACACTGTTCTCTGTGCTGTGGGCTGGGCTCTTCCTCCCCCGCAGGGGCCCCGCGCCCCCGGGACTGGCGTCCCTGCCACCGCCCTGGCTTTGCTGTGTCTGCCTCGGCTGGGGCGGGTCAGCCTCGCCCAGACAGTTACCTTCAGGTTCTCAGCGACGTAGCGTCAGATGGATCTCTTTGTGTCCAGTAAGCAAATTTAATGTAATCTTTAAAATGCGACTTTATCCGGGTATACTTACTGATATATTAGAAAAGTTTGGTTTTACTTCTGTCTTTTTTATGTTACATTACTGTTTTTCTTTCTAACTTTGCAGTATAGTGGATGATTAAAAGTTGTATACATTTAAGGTGTACGACTTGATTTGATATATATGTATATACACATGGTGAAACATTTGCCACAATTAAGCTAATTAACATCCATCACTTCACATGGTTAGGGCTTTGTGTGTGTGTGTGTGTGATGAGAACACTTAAGATCTACCCTCTTAGCAAATTTCAAGAATGCAGTATTGTTACCGATAGTTACATTGTTGTGCATTAGATCTCCAGAACTTATTTGTACCCTCCGACCCATGTCTTCCAGTCCCCTCCCCCTCCCTGAGCCCCTGGCGACCATCGCTCCAGTCTCTGCTTCTGTGAGTCTGGCTGTTTGACTGCACACGTGAGTGAGGTCACTGTGCCTTCTTCGTCTTTCTGAGTCTTGCTTATTCCTCTTAGCGCTATGTTCTCTAGTTTCATCCATGTTATCACAAATGAGAATAATTTCTTTATCACTTTTCTTTATCCATGTGTCTATTGACATTTAGGTTGATTCCATATCTTGGACATTGTGAATAATGCTACAATGAGTGTGGAGGATACAGATAACTCTTTGACATACTGATCTTATTATTTCCTTTGGGTAAATGACCAGAAGGGGAACTGCTAGATCAAATGGTAAGTCTACTTTCAGTTCTTTGAGGAATCTCCACACTGTTTTCCATAATGGCTGTACAGTTGCCGTTCCCACTGACAGTGTATGAGGGTTCCTTTTTCTCCAAATCCTCACCAACGCTTGTTACTTTTGTCTTTTTGCTAATAGCCAACATTTTGAGTATTTGCATGTTTAAGATTGCCCATTACTGAACTTGGCTTACCAAGAATTTTGGGGGTAGGAGTTTGTTTCCCATGAATTTTGAACACATACCTGGGTGGTTTTCCAGAGTCTAGTGGTGCTGGAAAAATCTGAAAGCAGTCTGGTTTCTCTCTTTGTAAGGAACTTGTTTTTGTTTTTGGTCTGGGTCTTAAAAGATTTCATTTTTATCATTGATAAGACTGACTAGTATATGATTTGGTGCTGATTTTCTTGAATCATTTCTTTTGAAATATGGTGTACCCATTCAATATTTCAATATAATTCTTCCTTTTTCCAGGAATATTTTCTTCTGATTTACTTTTAATAATTTAATTTCCATTTGGTAGTCCCCCTGCTTTAGATATACCAATGATCCGCAAGTTGGATACTTGCTGTTTGCTCTTATTGCCCATTGGTTTCCTTTTGATTACTTTAATCAGTTAGTCTTTTGATGCTGCATTCATTTTGGTTATATTCAGTATTTCCTCTGTGCCAGAAGTTTGGTTAGTATCCTTGTCTTTACTGTTTCTAATTTACTGATTAGTTCTGTAAAGACTCTCTGTTTGTTTCCTTGGCTCTTTAATCTCCCCTTGCTATGCTGTTCTCCTATTTTAATCATCTTTAAAATCTGTAAATCCTTGGTAGTGTACAATGCCCTTCTATATTTGTTATCTCATCTAATCCTTATGATAATTTTGAAGGATAGGTATTATCTTTTCTCCTTAATGTTTTATTATAAAAATTTTCACATGCAGAAAAGATAATAGAATTATCTTCCCACCACCTAAATTCTACTCCTGGTGTTTTATTACACGTACTTTATCACTGACTCACCATCTCTCTCTCTTTGCTCCCCTCCATCCCTCTTATTTCCGATGCATTTCAAAGTTGCAGACGTCAGCATACCTCCCCCCACCACAAGCCCCGTAGCAGAATCGTCTGTTGCCGAGTTCTTTCTCAGTTGTCCTTCTGCTCCGTGTAAGGCTGTCATCAACATGAAGCACTCTGGGAGAACTTTCTGCTGTTTCCTGTCCCTCCCCGCTCTGCATGCAAGAGTGCATTATTTGTCTCCCTCTCTCTCTCTCTTTTTTGCCTAGTGTATTTTTAAATTTTGTTATTTATTTTTGTGATCTTATATGAGGGGACTTCAAAAAGTTCATGGAAAATGGAATTAAAAGATAAAAATAAAAAAATGTAAACTTTATTTCTCAACATAGGCTCCGTCAAGGTCAAGACACTTTTATAAGCAGTGATACCAGCCCTTTCTTCCGTCCCGAAAGAACGCAGGGTCCTGGGAATTTAGCCATGAAGTCTTTTCTATATTACTAACTGAAAAAAAAGGGTGTCTTTTATGGATTTTTTTTTACGATTAGGAAACAAAAAGAGGTCAGAAAGAGCTAAGACAGGACTGTAAGGTGGATGCCTAATGATGTATCATTAAAACTCTCACAAAATTGCCCTTGTTAGACGAGAAGAATGGGCGGAGGCACTGCTGTGGGGAGACGGCCTCTCTGGCGAAGCTCTGCGGGGCTAAGCTTTGACTGACTTTCTGAAAACACTCTCATCATAAGCAGACGTTATGATACTTTGGTCCTCCAGAAAGTGAACAAGCAAAGTGCCTTGAGTATCCCAAAAACTGTTGCCATGACCTTTGCTCTTGACTGGTCCACTTTGGCTGTGGCTGGGCCACATCCACCTCTTGTAGCCACTGCTTTGGTTGTGCTTTGTCCTCACGATTGCGCTGGTGAAGCCACATCTTGTCTTCTCCTACAGCTCTTTGAAGAAATGCTTCAGGATCTCGATCCCACCTGTTTAAAGTTTCCACTGAAGACCCTGCTTTTGACTGCAGCTGATCCAGGTGAAATGGTTTCGGCACTGTCAGGTGGAAAACATCCTCCACATCCCCTGCGGCTGACAGGCACAGGAAGGTGTGCTCAGCTGCCCTGACTGCCCGTTCATGCAGCCACGCCGCCACCCGCTGGGGCGGCAATGACAGGAGTGTGGGGTAATGCAGGTCCTCACCGCTGGGAGGGGGCCACAGCCCCGCCTTTGGAGGTCGGTGGGGTGAGCCCTGACGAAGCTGAATAACCACACACGGGTACTGCAGAGAGTGCAGCGCCCGGGTTCTCCCTAGGGGTCTCCCGCCCCGCAGAGGATGTGAGCGAGGCGGCCGCCCGCGCTGCCTATGGCAGTGGAAGGCCGGAATCGGATAAATAACCTTGGTATGTTCCTGTGCACACATGCCAACAGCAGTTAAAACAAATGAAGTAGATTTACATGAATCTACTCCAAGAGAGCTTAAAGCTACAATGGTGCGTGAAGAAAGCATGTCTCAGAATTATAAATTCGGTGTGACTTTGTGTAAATAGTAAAAATAAACAAGGCATTGCTAAGCCCCCTTTTGATGCACGTCTGCAGGTAAAGTATTACTCTCAGGGTGGGAAAACACGTACCAACTCCAGGATGGGTGTGCCTGCTGAGGCCAGGGAGGGGAAGGGACTGGGAGGGACAGAGCAGACTCCAGCTGTAGCTGTATCACTTTATGCCTTTAAAAATCTCCCAGGCACCCATGGAAATATTAACAGCAGTTGCCCAGGTCGTCTTGTGTGGAATGAACAAAAACGGCGAAGTGTCCTCTTTCCCTTCCTGCCCCGAGGGCAGGAACAGTGTCCTGTCCACTCCTGTGTGCTGGTGCCCGCTCGGGACCTGGCTCAGAGGGGCCTCCACGCTTGCCTGTGCAATGGATGGGGCAGGGTCAGAAGGCCACGCCCCTCCTCTGGGGCCCAGCCTCTCCCCTGCCCAGCCCTCAGGGGCTTGGCCTGGGAAGGGGAGTTCTCCAGCCAGGAGGGAGTGGCTGGGGAGGGGTGTGCTGATGGCTGGTCTGCTGCCCAGGGCCCGCGCCCCTGGAGGCACCTTGGGGGGGTCAGTCTGGGGACAGCAAATCCTCACGTCCCAGCCTGCCTTGGGGACATGGGCACGAGCTTTAAAGTGCTTCAGTTGCCTGGCCTGGGTACAGATTTTTGAAGGAAAAATAATAGCAGAAACATCCACAACAGCAACATCACCCTGTAATTTTGAATGCAAATGTCCGCAGCTGTAAGGGACCTGGCATCTCCTGGGGCATCGAGGAAGCTGATTTCGTCAACTCGCTGTGGGGTTAGATAAGGAGGTGCCTCTGCAAAGTCTGGGTAAAGCCATGAGCACCTCCTCCCCAGAGTCCCTGGGCAGGCGCCGGCGGGGATTTGGGCAGGCCCGCGCTGGTAGCTGGGAAGATGGGGTGAAGCCACTTCTCTGGGCTCCGTGTGTATTTGTGGGTTCTGATTTTTAAAATAAATAGTCACGAGTCTTACTCATTAATTTGTGAAGTAGTGTCTGCTTTGTGCCAGGCCTGTGCAGGGGGCCAGGAGGGCTGGAGGGGCCCCAGCAGGGCTGCCCCCAGCCCCGCCTCTGAGTGTGCACCTGCGGGTGCTGCTGCCTCTGCGCTGGGGGCTGGGGGAAGTTAATAAACAGGAAGGGGCGAGTGGAGCCCGGAGGGAGAAGTCAGGGAGGGAGCAGCCCGCGTGCTGCAGCAGGGGCCTGGAGGGTGTGGCGCACTCAGAGGCTGGCAAGCTTAGTATGTGTAAGCACACGCATATGAGCGTGTGCTTGTGTGTGTACCTGTGTGCGTGTGCGTGCGTGTGCGAGTGTGCCTGTTTGGGAGGGGTGTGCAAGCAGGTGAGGACAGAGAGGAAAACAGGGAGCAGACCTTGAAGGACTTTGGTGACCCTGGTGAGGAGGCCGAGTCGCCTTCCGCTGGGGGGCCAGTGCGTGAGGAACTGGGAGGGTGAGGCTGACTGCAGCGTGGCCTTGGGGAGCGCGCTGAGGAGGAGGGCGGACCCTGGAGTCAGGGCCTGTGTTCGCCCCTCGGACAGGCAGGGTGCAGTGGGCAGGGGCGACTGGGAGCTTGAGACTGACTGGCAGCTCACCTCTGTACCTGGCAGCTCAGGCCTCCCAGCTCTGATGGCCAGGGAATCGGTTCCTGCTGGTGGCTCTGGAAGTGGGGCAGGGCAGGGGTGCGAGGTGCAGTGAAGAGGGGACTGCCTCGGAGTGACCGGTGGGACCCGTCCCCCTGGCTGTCCTTTGAAAATGGGCTCACGCGCTGACTGTGTGCCGATCACGTGTCTGTAGGGGACAGGGTGCCGGGAGGTGGCCCCGCAGGGAAGAGCAATCCCAAGCACACGGACCAGGCCCCTTGTGAGGTAGCCACTGTGTGGGCTCCCATTGTTTGGTGTTAGTGAGACCCTTTGCTTTGAGGAGGGTCTGTCTTTGAAAGTGCTGTGTGGGGCGAGTCAGCGCTTGCCGAAATCCAAAGGCGTTACCCCAGGACAGAGTGCGTTCAGTAAAAGAGGAGATTCCTGCTCAAATAAGTAATTAGATTTTGATGAAAGAAATATAAATCTGGACCTAAATGAAGATAACTATGTTAGCTTTTATCTCTAACACAATTTAAGTTTACGTTTTAAGATAATGTCAGTTTACTGGTTGGTTGCTATTTTTATCTTATTTTCCGCGTTCGACTTCGCCGCCGTCCGTCCACGGCGCTCCTTGAGCAGTGCAGTTGTAGTGAGACTCGAGCTCAGCTTCCAGTCCTGCTGCTTGACCTCAGGCGAGCGCTCTCAGCCTCAGTTTCCCCGTTGGTAAAATGCTGGAGCTGCGCTAGATAAGCTCTACGTGTGGCGCAGTTCCAACATTCAGAGATGAAACGCACCGCGTGCCAGAAGCACCCCGATGTACAGGAAGTGGCCTGCCTGTGTGTTGCCACGGAGTAGACGGCATAGGGAAGAACAGGGATAGAGGAGTCCCGCTAAAATCCTTTGATCTCAAAGGTTTGCACCTCCTGAATTTCTGTTTTTTTTTAAAGAAAATTTGCTATCAAATACCGACATCATTCACTTCTTGATTTCCACTATTTCTGGCTCCAGCAATATACTGTGCTTTGTATGGAAATCCCAGAAGCAGGAAATGGATCTGCTTTTGGAAAATTGGGAGGTGGGCCTATTTATCTACTGAGTATAAAAGTTAGATATTCTAATAGGAAAAAATTGGAAAATACAGAAAAGAATGAAGAAGAAACAAAAATCAGCTATAACATTACCACCCAGAGGACGGCATCATTAACATTGTATGTACATTCTTCCAAACTTTTATATGGGATGTATAAATTAAATATAGAAATCTTAAAATTGCAGAAAACTTCAAATATAACAAGTACCCATATATCCACCATATAGAATTAACAATTGTTGATATAGCTTACATTTCTTGCAAGCCTTTTCTACTTTCTAAAGAATTAAAATGTGCATACGGCACACCACCCCCACCCCAGCCCACTCCAACACCCGTGGTGGTTTGATGTATACCTTTCAGTCTATTTTTTGGCTTGTATGTTACATGCAGGTATCCATGAATGACTTAGAATATTGCTTTTTGTGCTTCTAAGAATGTATAATATATAAATGATATAGTACTAAAAGTTTTATTTTGTGGCCCTCTTTTTTGATTAAACATTATTTTTTTTGAGAAATATCAATGTTGATTCACAGAAATCCAGTTTTTATAGACGTGCTGAATAGTGTTTCATTGAATAAATATTCCACGCTTTATGTATCTGTCCCTGCGTAGTAGGCATTGGCGTTGTCTCTAATATTTGCTATTGTAACGATGAGTGTAAAGAACACGCCTGCGTGCGTCTCCCGGTGCAACTGTGAGCTGCTCCCCAGAGGTGGAACGGAAATTTTGTGTAAAATATTACACACAAGCTGTCTGCAAAAGGCCCTATCATGTTCAAATGATAAAATATCAAAGTGGTAGCCACAAATAACATGGTCTTTGGGAAGGGAAGTCTCCTCACTCATCCTTAATACTATTAGTGCCCCATGCTCTAGGGAGGATGAGTAAATAACTCAGTCTCCCAGAATTTAAACCTAATATGGGAGCAGCTGAGAGGAAATCCTAGAGTCCAGCCCTTCACCATTATCATAAGGAACTTTAGCAACACGAAAAACAGTATTTTATTTCTGCCTGACTTGGTAAGCGCAATTCCCAAATTTAATGAAGATCAGATAAAGCCACTAAGAGCACCATCAATCTGTTTAATCAAGTCCAGGGGAATAGACGGATTTGGGAAGCACTTCAGAGTTTCTGCGCATGACTCCGCCCTCCCTGTGCGGACGGCATTGCCCAGGCAGGGGCGCCAGCTTGGTTTTTTTAAGCTTTCCCTCCTGGTTGCTCCTCGGCCACAGGCTCCTACCAGAGCCCGTCTTGTGTCTGAGCCAGTGAGACAGTGAGGACCGGCAGCATTGTGGCGGGGACACTCTCCTCTCCACCCCGGGAACATCCGTGTTCCCCGGGAGCTCACGGCCCCCAGAATGCAAAGGGCCGGCTTCCTACGCAGCCAGGTGTCCCCAAAGGCCAAGCAGGGAGTTGAGGGGCTGGGGACTTCCGGAGGCTTACCAGTCAGCCGCAAACCCCCTTGGTTTGGCAGGGCTGGGGAGCACCACCTGAGGCCACGTGCCCCTAACGCAAGCCCTGATGCCAGCCTGGCCTCAACGCCAAAGGCAGGAGGAGCTGCCTGGGTGGGGGCAGCTGTCGGATGTGGGGCATGTGACAGTGGCCACTGAGGGCCTTCCAGGTGGCACCGCAGGCCACTGCCTTGCTTTCTTAGGGCAGTTCTCTGCTTCTGTGGGCACATCTCCCGTGGCACAGGAACGGGGTGCGGTTGGCTTTGGTACCGACCACCCTGCCCCAGCCTTAACTCCCACCACTCGGCTTCGTCTCCACCTCGCTGTTAACCCCGCGCAGCGACTCTCAGCACGGAGGGCTTGATGCAGTTTGGGCTGACGTCTACTTGTCCTTCAGGACTTAGCTTGATGCCCTCCCCTGGGTTACCTTTGTGACCCACCGTGACCAGGTGAGGCACGCTGGCTGCCGCGGCAGTGCGCACCCACCCTCTGTCAGGCATGGCCTGGCTTCCGTGTCAGCCCTTGTTGGCGCGTTTGAATGCCCCCAAACCAGGGGCTCTGCGAGGTCGGGGACCTGCTTCTAGCTGTACGACTGCGGGCGGGGCCTCCTGTTCTCCTCCTGTGCGTTTCTACCTGGACTGGGTTCCGTGGGAACCAGGCCAGCTGCTCACCCTCATGCTTGTCGAGAGACCTGCGGCAGGCCAGGCCAGCCTGCCCGGAGCCTCACCTACCCAGGCGGGTCTCTCGGCCCCCTGCACACAGAGGACTGCAGGACCCACACCTGGTCAGGTACCCTGGGGAGGTGACTCTTGCATACAGAAGGGAGGGGGAGTTCAATTGCTGCCCTTGGCCTCTGGGGACACCTTGGGTAGGGGAGGACAGGGAGGTGCTTGAGCTGAGTCTGGGCCAGAGGCTGTGCTGCGCCCCATTGCCAAGGAGCTGTCTGGGGTTGCTCAAGAGTGGCTCTACCTCGACTCTGTCCCAGGGATGTTTTTGTCTGTCTTTGTGACAATCCCATGCTGTCTCATAAACACTCTAGTTTTATATTAAGTTTTGAAATCAGGGAATGTTGGTCCTCTGACTTTGTCCTTCTTTTCAAAGTTGTTTCGGATATTCTAGGTCCTTTGCATTTGCACATACATTTTAGAATCATTTTGTCAATATGTACAAAAAATTCTGCCTGATTGGGGTGATGTTGAATCTGTAGATGAATCTGGAGAGAACTGACATCTTAACAATACTGAGCCTTCTGACACATGGACAGGATATATGTCTCCTTTAATTTCTCTCAGCAGTGTTCTGTCGTTTCCAAATATTTTGTCAGATTTACTTCCAAGTGTTTCATATTTTATGATGCTACTTTTATGATATTTAAAAGATTTTAATTTGTGATCTTTTATAACTAGTATATAGAAATATCTTTTTTTGGTATATCACTCTGTGATCTGCAAACTTACTACCCTCATGTTAGTTTGAGTCACATTAAAACAATTTCCACTGAATTTTCTAACATAGATGGTCCTGGCATCTGTAAATGGAGACAGTTTAGCTGCTTTCTTTTCAATCTGGGTGCCTTTCATTTCTTTTTCTTGCCTTGTGCTCCCAGTCCAATGCCAAATAGAGTAGAAGTGACAAGGGGACATCCTTATCTTGTTCCTGATCTTACGGGGATGTATTTGGTCTCTTACCATTAAGTATGTTGTTTTCCTAGTTTTTTTTTTTTTTTTTTTTTTGTAGATACCCTTTATCAAGTTGAAGCAGCTCCCTTTTATTCATACTTTGCTGAGTGTTTTTGTGAAGAGTGAATGTCGGATTTTTTCAAATGCTTTTTCTGCATCTATTGAGATGAAAATAATGGTTTTTCTGTTTTAGTTTGTTGACATGGAGATTACGTTGGTTGCTTTTGGAACGCTATACCCATCTTGCAGTCCTGGGATAAACCCCACTTGGCCATGATGTACTGTTCTTTTTATATATTGTTGGATTTGACTTACTAAAATTTTGTTAAGAATTTTTACGTTTATGCTCACAAGGGATATTAATCTATAATTTTATTTTTTCATAATGCCTTTTTCTGGTTGGGGTATCATAATGCTGGTCTTACATAACCAGTTGGGAAGTGTTCCTTCCTCCTTTGTTTTCTGGCAGAAGTCTTTTGTAGAATTGGCATTATTTCTGCCTTAAATGTTTGGTAGAATTAACAAATTTGTCTGGGCCTAGAATTTTCTCTATGGAAAAGTTTTAAATACAATTCTTTCTGAATAGATATAGGGATAAATAGGTTACCAATGTTCTTCTTGCATGACCTTTGGTAGTTTGTTCCTTTTAATAAATTTGTCCATTTCATCAAAGTTTTCAAATTTACTGGCACAAATTTATTTATAATTGTATCACTTTCCTTGGGTTGCCATAGAAAATTGCCACAAACTTGTGGCTTAAAGCAACAGAAATTTATTGTCTCCCATTTTTGGAGGCTGGAAGTCCCAAGCCAAGGTGTGAGCAGGGTCGCTTCCTCTGAGGCTCAGGAGGGGACCGTTTCATGCCTCCCTCCCTCCCAGCTCCTGGTGGTGGTCGGGAATCCCTGGCATCCCTTGGCTTTTAGCGCTTCACACTGATCTCTGCCACACGATATTTTCCCTGCGTGTCTCTCTGTGTCCAGATTTTCCTCTCGGATCAGGACACCAGTCATTGAATTTGGGGTCTACCCCAATCCAATGTGACCTCAACTTAACTTGCTTCAACCTGTAAAGATCGTGTTTCCAAATAACGTCGTGTTCTCAGGTTCCGGGTGGACACGATTGCTTTTGGAATGCTGTTTAACCAGTACAATGATATTCCCTTATTAATACACGCAGAATGCCACTGCTGTCATTCGTGATTTTGGCAATTTGAGATCTCTCTCAGGCTGCAGGTTCAATAGTATTATTAATCTTTCTAAGGAACTGGTTTTTGGTTTCATTGATTTATTCATATTATTGTTTCAGTTTCTATATTTCTATTGTTTCCTTTCTTCTACTTTGGGTTTAATTTTCTCTCATTCTCTAATTTTTGAAGGTGGAAGCAGATGTTATTAATTTGAGAACTTTTCTCTTTTCAAATGTAGGCCTTAGTGTTATAAATTTTCTCTTAGCACTCCCTCGGTGGCGTCCCACAAATTTTGATACACTGTGCCTGTGCTTTCATTTTCATCAGTTCAAAATAATTTCTAATTTATTTTCAAGTTTTTTTGTTTCTTTTGTTATTTAGAAGTGTGTTGCTTAGTTTACAGATATTTAAATTTTTTTCAGATATTTTTCTGTTATTGATTTCCATTTTTCTTTTTGAGACAGGATCTCACTCTGTCACCCAGGCTAGAGTGCAGTGGCATGATGGCATGATCATTGCTCACTGTGGCTTTGAGCTCCTGGGCTCAGGTGATCCTCCAGCCTCAGCCTCCCGAGTAGCTGAGACTACTGGTGGGTGCCCTCATGCTTGGCTGATATTTTCTAAATTTTTTGTAGAGATGGGGTCTTGCTGTGTTGTCTAGGCTGTTCTTGAACTCCTGACCTTGAGCAATCCTCACTGCTTGGCCTCCCAAAAAGCTGTGATTATAGGTGTGAGCCACTGTACCTGGCCCGTTACTGATTTCTAACATAATTAATTGCTTTGTGGTCTGAGGACAGACTTTGTATTCCTTGAATCTTCTTAAATTTATAAAAATTTGTTTTCTGGTCTAGAACATGGTTTATCTCAGTAAATTTTTGGAGTATACTAGAAAAGAATATGTATTTTGCTTTTGTTGCATGAAGTGTTCTAGTAATATCTTTTGGGTCAGGTTGGTTGATAGTATGGTTCAAAATAAGCTATATTTTTACTCATTTTCTGTCTACTTATTCCATTAATTATTGAGAAAGGGGTATTGAAACCTTGAACTATAATTGCAGATTTATTTATTGCTCCTTGCAGTTCTTTCAGGTTTTCATTAATGTAATGTGAAGCTTTGCTATGAGTGGCAAAAATGGGTAAGATTTTTATGTTCTTGTGATGAAATGACCACTGTTTTATTATAAAATAAAAATAAACCTTCTGGCTCATGGTAATTTTTTTTTCTTTGTCCTGAGAGCTACTTTATGTGGTATTAATATAGCCACTTCAGCTTTCTTTTTCTTAGTGTCTTTAGCATGGCACATCTTTTTTCCATCCTTTTACTTTTAACTTACTTATGTCTCTACTTAAAGTGTATTTCTTGCAAGCAGTATATAGTTGGATATTCATTTTTTTATCCAATCTGACAATATCTGCCATTTAATTGGAGGTATTTAATCCATTTACATTTAATGTGATTACTGATATTGTTAGCTTTAAATGTATCATCTTGCTATTTGTTTAATGTTAGTCCCATCCATTCTTTGCTCTTTCTTCTTCTTTCTCTCTGCCTTCTTTGGAATTAATTAAATATTTTAAAAAGTAATTTTGTTATCTACTTTTTGGCTTTGTTTTGTTATTTTTGTATTAATAGTTGCTTTAATGTTTATAGTTGACAGTCATATGGCAATGATAAGAGTATGTTCTGAGAAATGCTTCATTAGGCAATTTCATCATTGTACCACCATTATAGTGTGTACTTACACAAACCTGGATGGGATAGCCTACTATATACCAAGGTTATATGGTAGAGCCTATTGCTCCTAGATGACAAAGTTGTACAGCATGTTACTGTACTGAATACTTTGGCAATTGTAACATAATGGTATGTGTGCATCTAAACATAGAAAAGATGTGGTAAAAATACAATATCAAAGATAAAAAATGCTAAACCTGTATAGGGCACTTACCATGAATGGAGCTTTCAGGACTGGATTGTTCTGGGTGCGTTAGTGAATGGTGAGTGAATTTGAGGGCTTTGGACATTACTGTACACTACTGTAGGCTTTATAAACACTGTGTATTTAGGCTACACTAAATTTACAAAAAAAATAATTTTCTTTCTTCAATAATGAATTAACCTGAGCTCACTGTAACTTCTTTACTTTAGAAACTTTTAATTTTTTAAATTTTTGTCTCTTGCATAATAACAAAACACAAACACATTCTATGGCTATACAAAAGTATTTTCTTTCTTTATATACTTATTCTATAAGGTTTTTCCTATTTTCAAAAATTGTTATTTTTTTATTTTTAAACTTTTTTTTAAAAAACCAAGACACAAACACACACATTAGCCTAGTTCTGCACAGGGTCAGTATCATCAAGACATCCTAGGCGACAGGGACAGGAAGTTTTCAGCTCTGTTTTAATCTTACGGGATCACTGTCACCTATGCAGTCTGTCTTTTTCTTTTTTTTTTCTTTCAGCATATTATGGGGGTACAGATGTTTAGGTTATGTATGATGCCCTTGCCCCCCCTTACCCCCAAGTCCGAGTTTCAAGCGTGTCCGTTCCTCGATGATGCGCTTCGCACTCTTTGTGTATGCGTATACCCATCCCCTCCTCCCTCCTCCCCCTCCCCCCTGCCCGACATCCAATAGATGTTATTCTTATATGTGCACTTATGTGTTGATCAGTTAATACCAATTTGATGGTGAGTACATGTGGTGCTTGTTTTTCCATTCTTGGGATACTTCACTTAGTAGAATGTGTTCCAGCTCTATCCAGGAG
>CAUYSK010054685.1:0-21405 GCA_963575035.1 Avahi laniger
CTGAAAAAGGAGAAGTCACCATCTGGCAGGTCAAGGCTGGGCTGGGGCCCCCGGGGCTCTGGCGGGGTCTCTCTGTGCAGAGTGACGTCAGCCCCTGCTCCCAGCCGGGTCAGCTCTGGCCTCTTCCTGCCAAGACTCCTGTGGCCACTGCCAGAGCGGCCGTGTTCTGCCCGCATCCGCGGCCTGTGTGGGGCAGCTAGGGGTGCCCGGCCAGGGACGGGTCTCTAAGCCCACCCCCTCCGGCAGTGGAGCCCAGGCCACAGGCTGCACCGGGCTGCCAGTCACTGGTGTGGCTGCCACAGGGCCTGGCATACAGTAGGTGCTCTCTAATGTTTCTCCTGCTGCTGCTGTTAATGACAATGACAATATTGATGATGATGACAATGACTGGTGACGATGATGATAATGACACTGATGACTACAACAATGACAATGATGATGACCATGATGATGACAATGATGATGCTGATGATGGCGATGACAATGACGATGACGATGACAATACTGCTGCTGGAGGTGAAAGCGAGGTTCTGGAGGGATGTCGATAACTCTTGCTCGCATGTCATGTGTGGTGGGACAAGAGTGTGCCCACCTGGAGATCTACAGGCCCAGCCCCGAGACTGGCCAGGCAGCTTCCAGCGAGACTCCTCACCCCTTGGCTGTCCTCCCAGGAGGCCACCGCTGTTATGCCAGTGTCACCCACACTTGCTTGGTCCTAGCAGTCACCTGGAGATGACCGAAAGCACAGACCCCTGGACACCATCCCTCCAGACTCTCATTCGGAGGTTTGGGGCAGGGCCCGGGAGTCTGTATTTGCAGGTGGTTCTCACGGGCAGGCAGTTTGGGGGGTGCCAGCAATCCCACCTTTACGCGAAGGCCACGCGACTCACGTGGACAGGGCTGGGCTGGGGAGCACCCTCTGACCTGCATACATGAGGGCAGACACAGGAGCCTTGGGAGCCCAGCCGAGCAATGGGGAGCAGAGGGGAACTTTGCGCCTCCTGCATCAGAGGCGAGGTGAGGTGAGGGAGGGCCAGCCCGCAGCGACAATGATGTTGTCTGGCCCGCGGAGGAGGCTGTGCGTCGTCTGGGTGAGGAGTTGCAGGCCTGGCCCCAGCAGGCGGAGGGGAGCTTGGAAAGGAGGCAAGGGGGGCAGACAGCCTCGTGTCTCGGAAGTTCTCCCGACAGCAGCCGGCGTGGGGCAGGAGCGTCTGTCAGGGAGACTCTGGGTCTGCCCCAGCAGGTAGCCAGGTGGCTGGACATCAGAGCTTGTGTCCTCAGCCCCCCGCCAGGGCAGCGTCCAGCATGCTCGCCCACAGCTCCAAGGGGGTCGTGGGCACCTTGCCCTGGCGCGGACCCCTGAGCCCGGGCTTACTGGGGTGCGTTCATCGTGGGCTCTCGGTGTTTGCCTGCTGGGGGCCTTGAAGGCGCCCCCAGCTGAGCCCATCTGGCCGGGACATGGTGGTGAGATGTGGAGGCTGCCGTAGGGAGCCGAGGCGGGTGGCAGGCCAGGGCCGTGAGCGTCGCCCGCCCCGTGCGCAGCGGACCCGCAGGCGCCAGCCACCCTGCCGTGGCGCCAGGTTGCGCCGAGCGAGGCGCCTGCCAGGCTGGCCCAGGGCCCCTCTGGAAGGGCCCTGGAGTGTGAGACTGAGTTTCCAGATATCCAGCCCCAGCCCGAAGTGTAGTAGCCAGTTTTCGTCACCTGCCACAGGGCACTCCCCCTTCTGCAGAGGTGGGTTAAATGGCAGAGCAGCAGGGCGGGACCTGTGGGAAGGGGCGGTGGGCCGGGGTCTAGGGAATCCCTCCAGGGGCCAGAACGATTCTTTACATGGGCCACCCAGAGCAGCAAAGAGACACAAGTTGGGGGGGTGCGTGATGTGAGTGTCGTGGGGTACACATATGTGTGGTGTGCATGGTACGTGTGGGAGACGTGAGGAGTATAGTGTGTGAGTGCGGTGTGTCTGTGTGGTGTGTGCATATGTTTGTGATGTGTGTGTATGCATATGTGTGTGTGATGTGTGGTATATTTGTAGTATGTGCATGGTGTGTGGTGCATGTGGTATGTGATGTGTGTGTATGCATGCATCTGCAGTGTGCATGGGATGTGGTGTGTGTGGTGTGTGATGTGTGTACGTGTGCGTCTGCAGTGGTGCATAGTGTGTGGTGTGTGTGTGTATGCGTGCGTCTGCAGCGTGTGCATGGTGTGTGGAGTGTGATGTGTGTGTATGTGCGTCTGCAGTGTGTGCATGGTGTGTGGTGTGTGTGCATGTGTGTGTCTGCAGTGTGTGCACGGTGTGTGGAGTGTGTGTGTGCATGTGTGTGTCTGCAGTGTGTGCGTGGTGTGTGGAGTGTGGTGTGTGTGCATGCGTGTATCTGCAGTGTGTGCACGGTGTGTGGTGTGTGGTGTGTGTGCATGCGTGCGTCTGCAGTGTGTTCTCGGTGTGTGGTGTGTGATGTGTGTGCATGTGTGCGTCTGCAGTGTGTGCATGGTGTGGCTGTGTGTGGCGCGTGCTGATTGTCACTGCAGGTTAAGGCCCTCTCTCACTGCCTGTTGAACTCTGAAAGTCCCCAGGTGTCCATGTCCCTGAGGGGAGGATGCTGGCTCCACCCCCTGGGCTGTTCTGCTGGGCCCCAAGGCCTTTGTCTCCTGGGATAGGGCCCCTGATAGGGTCTGCCGGCCATGACAGGGCCCCCTGGCGTGGCGTCTCTCACTCCCCAAGGACCCCTCTGGCTGCCCACACTGCCCCCTTGGAGGGGGCATCAGGAAGCCACCTGCTTGCCCCGCGGATAGAGGCCGCAGGTGCTCCAAGCCACGTCTCCCCCTGCAGGGCAGAGTCTGGGCAGAGCCCAAGGACAGCCTGGCTTTGCTGGAGGTGCAGCTGGGGTGCCCGGCCCCCGGTCAGGGCCAGAGGGAGACAGCCTGAGAGGAGCCCCGAGGGCCCAGAGTCTGGAGGGGCAGGGTGGGCTGGGCCCAGGAGGCACTGCCCAGTGGGAGTGGCCGAGTTCAGGGCCCACCGGAACGAGAGTGTCCTCGAAGCACCAGCCCAGGGGGGCCCGAGAGAGGCCAGGCCCTGCTGCCCTCTCCCTCCTGTGCTCCTGCCTCCTTCCCGCCAAGCCCTTGGATGCCCTCGCCTCTCTTTCCCTTCAGATGCTTCACCCCGAAAACCCCTCCTTCCTGCAAAGCCAGGGTGGCCGCCCTGCGTCCCCCTCACCCTCTAGACCTCCCTGGTGGAAACGCACGACCAGACAGCAAGTTGCTTGTGTCACCTGCTCTTTATTGACTGCCACGGGCTGCACTCTCATGGGTGAGCGGCGTCCCCGAGAGTGGCACTACACAGAGGAGAGTGGAGGAAGACGGTCTGAGAGAAGTGAGCAGCCGAGAGCCCAGGTGCACAGGGGCCTCGGCACGGCCCCCCGGGCAGCGTGGGCAGGGCCCGCCGCGAGCAGAGGCCGCCCTGGGCGTCAAGACGCGCCCGGCAGATCTGGAACCCGGAGCCCTCCAGGGTGCTTTGCAGGGGGTCCTCTCGGGCGTGGGCACCGCCCCACCAGGCCTCTCAGCAAAGCCGAGGCTGCTGCACCCCGGTAGGCCCAGGCTGCTCGCTGAGGAAGTGTGAGACGGCCACTTCCCGGCCGGTGTTGAGGTCGGGACACCCCGAGGACCTGAGCTCTCCCGGCCACTCTCTCAAACCCTCGTCCAACGGAGGAGGTGGGAAGGAAACGCAAAGGGAAGCGGAGGGAGACAAATGCCACGCCGCGCTGCGCCCCCAGGGGTGGGCTGGGGCTGCGGGGGGCAGCCGGGCCGGGGCCTGCTTAGGACGAGGGCGCGGAGCTGGGCTTCTCCTCCCGCGACACGGGGATGGCTCGCTCGCTGTGGCCGGCGTCCAGGCCAGACTGGACCTTGGGGCCGGAGAACGTCAGCATGCCGTCCGCGGACAGGGAGCAGGACAACGCCGACTGGTCCACGTTGGAGGGCAGGCGGTAGCGGCGGTGGAACTCGCGGGAAATGTAGCCGTGGTCGTCCTGGGGAGGGGACGGGGAGGGGCACACGGTCAGAAGGGGCTGGGTGCGACCCCCTGGGATTCACGGGTTGCGTGTGCTCTCCCGAGCCCTGGTCTCAGCCTGGCCCAGGCTGTCCGGGAGCGAGGACCTTCCCCGGGGGCGACTGTGGCCGCAGAGCTGGCTCTTCACCCTCCCAGGTCCCACTCCAAAACTGGGGACATCGTTCCGTCCCTGCCTGCACCTGTCAGGTTTTCCCTTCCTGGGACCTGCACTGGCCGCTCAAGCCCAGGGTCTGTGCTGTCCAACCTGCGGGGCAGCAAGCCACGCGGGCAAAACACTGCCACCTGCGGTCGCCCTAAGCCACACTCAGCTTCCTGGTCGAACCTCCTCCTCCCCCGGTGTGGACCGAGAGCTGAGCGCTCCGGGAAGGACTTCCTGGGCTGTGTCGGCTACAGCTGCTGGGGGAGCTTTACTCAACCCACCTGAGAGGAGACGGCAGACAGGAGAGTGGTCTCGCCCCTCCCCTTCAGCCATTCAGAGAAGACCCCGGCCAGGAGAGACCACGACTCGGACTAGCGCTCCACGCCCCAGCCCCTCTCCGCCTCTGCTGGCCCTGCCTGGCTGTGCCCGGGCTCCCTCGACACCACGGAGACCCAAGGAAGAGCCATGTGGGGGGGGTGACTGCCAGGGAGGAGCCCCTGCCCACCGCCCTGTGCTCTCTGTGGGACCCGGGCAGCCCCTGGCCCTTCTCTTGCCTCAGCTCTGCCCCTTGGGATGACGAGGGCACTGGTCCCAAAGGGCCGCTGAGAAGTGACTGCATCAACGCACAAAAAGCGCGTAGATGCCAGTGAACGCGCTATGTGGCTGTCAGGGGCCGGCCTTCCAAGGTTTTATGTGAAAACACGTTGGCTCGGAGGTCTCCACCCAAGCGCTCCCATTTCCTGCGTCCTGCCTAAGCCCACCCTGTCACCCAGTTGATCCACAGGGACCTGGTAACAGCTGGACATAGTGGCCCAGTCGGGACCTTAACCCGGGTCCCTGAGCCGCGTCCAGCCGCTGCCTGGCCCTGCGGGACGACGGTGAGCCGCACGAGAGTGTTCTGCTCCCGCTTTCCTCCAGCCCGGTCTCAGCTCACCTGCCGCTCGTTGTGTTTGCCGTGGATCTCCACGAAGTCCTCCTGCACCTTCACGGTCAGGTCCTCCGGGGAGAAGTGCTTCACATCGAGGAAGATGACGAACTTGTCCCGGTCGGATCGGACCTGAAACCCAAACGCTTCGTGTGGAGCCACCCACAGGGCCGTGGCCTGGGGAGGGAGCAGTCACCCGCCAGCCTCTTCCTTCCCCTGCCGCGTGGCCGAGTCCCGGGGCCTCTCACCCAGGTAGGGGCCCCGCCTGACCCATCCCCACGCTCTCGGGGCCCAGCCGAGGCTGCCCGCCGGCTGGTGGTGGGGCCGCTGGTTTGGGTATGACCAGGCGGCCGGCTGCAGATGGCGTGGCTGGTCATGGGCTGGCTGGCTGGTTACGTTTGGGGGCTGGTTATGGGTTAGCTGTCAGCTGGTTGTGGGCTGGCTGGGTGGACTCAGCCTTGGATAGAGTCACCGCCCTTAGCATCGCCGCGCCCACAGTGGCCCAGGAGCCAGTCTTTCGTCTGTTCCGTCCTGCAGCCTGCAGGGCGCTGAGCGGCTGCTGCCCACAGAGCCCTCCCACCCCTGCCTCGCGGCACTGGCTCAGTTTGCTCCCCACTGGATGTCCCTGCACCAGCTCTGGGGGTCTCCTGCTTTTCAGGTGGTGGGTGCGACTTGCACCTCCAGAACTGTGGCCCCTGCACCGACCCCCCGAGGCTCAGGGGAGGAGGCAGGGATGTTGCTGCCTCTCCTTTGGCCTTGGCAGGGCCACCTGGTGAACTTGGTAAGAGCCACCATGTCTGCGGCTGTGCGGAGACAGCCGTCCTCTCTGGATCTCAGGGCAGCGGTCCCCACCCGCACCCGGGCTTCCTGGACTCAGGAGGGAAAGTGCAGAGAACAGCCAGACCCAGAGAGCTCCAGGTGGCCGTCACACTTGCCTTGCCGGGGTTGCTCTTGGGGTTTCCAGCATGTGGCTGGTGCATTACAAACCACATACGGGTCATGAGCTGACGGAGGAAAAGACAAGGGTGGGCTCGGGCTGACTCCTGCCAACCCCCCCAGCGTGTGGGAGGCTGTGCCCTGTGGCCGTGTGGCCGCACAGCCGGTGCACGGTGGTGGCGGGGGCGGGGGAAGGCAGGCAGGAAAGTGGCTCTGTGGCCGTGGCCACCTGCTCCACGGAGCGAGGCAAGAGCCAGGGCAGCCAGGTGCCCCTCAGCTGTCCCTGACTCTCCTCCCTCTGCCCAGCAAGGAGAGGCCGGCGCCGGCCGCGCCTCACCTCGGACACGCCGGAGTCCAGCACGGTGCGGAAGAGGGACTGGCGGTAGTAGGGGCTGATGGTGGACGACAGGAAGGGCAGCAGGTCGTACTCAAAGAGGCCCTCGCCGAAGAACTGGTCGAACAGCCGGCTGGGGTAGAAGGGGCCCAGCGGGCGCTTGAACCAGGGGTGCTGGATGGTGACGTCCATGCTCGGCTTCGGCACCGCAGGGACCCGCAGGCTGCAGGGGAGTCAGGCAGGGGCCTCTGGGCAGCGCAGTGGAGAGCCGGGCCCGAGCCCTGCCTATATACGCCGCCGGCAGAATGGAGGCATTAAGGGATTTCTCTGGAAAGGCACGAGCTCACGGGGGAGGCTGCCCCGTCAGCAGAAACGCGCTGGGCTGGGCGCTGCCCCCGGCCCCGGGAGGCGCTGCGCTGACGGCCACAGGGCCTGGGCTCGGCTCAGGGCCACCAGGAGGGCAGACGTCCCCAAGGAGGAGTTCTGTGCCCCACACTGGCCTGGGGGACGGTGGAGCTTCTCATCTTCCACGTGCTGGGCGGGGGCACGACGTGCCGCAGACGGCGCCAGTTCCTTGCGCAGCTTGTCCTGTGTGGTCCTCACGGCCACCCTGGGAGGGGGCTCATACCCGTTTCACATATGAAGAAACTGAGGCACAGGGGTCAGACAAGTAGTCCCCAAATCTCACAGCTCCTAGGTGAGAGTGCATTGTTTCTCCAAAACAGGACCCCCGGCCCCTGCTCACTGATGTGGCAATCGTGGGCACTCACTGAGTTCCCCGGGAAGACAGAAAGACAGAGAAGACACGGAAAGGTGCTCGTCCTCCGGGCTCTGTGTGCCCCCGACAGGGTGGGAGACTGGCTTCCTTTGCGCAAACGGGACCCCCAGGCGTGGGCTTTCCTTTGCGCGGCTCCCCTGATGCCTCCCGGGTTGACCCCCCTGGGTGCTCAGCCGGCGGCGACGTGTCCACCTCGTCCATGCGGTCCTGTTAAAGGCAGGCCTGGAGGTGACCTTCTCCCCGATCTGCGGCCCTCGTCCAGTACTGCCAAGTGTCGGGGTACCCCCAGTGTAAAGGCTTTTGATATTTTTCGGTAAATTGATCTTTGGGGAGCATTATGCCTCCCACCGCAGCACAGGGAGGGCACACAGTCCACACCGTGAGAAGCTCCCACTTCCCCGTCCTGCCTCCCTCTGTCCTGCCTCCCCCTCCCCGTCCTGCCTCCCCCTCCCCGTCCTGCCTCCCCCTCCCCGTCCTGCCTCCCCCTCCCTCGTCCTGCCTCCCCCCATCCTGCCTCGGCTCCTAGCTCTGTTCAGTTCACGTCTGTGCAGAACACACGCCCCGGAGTACCCGGGATCCCTGCAGGTGGACCTGCGGTGCTGGGAGGACAGACTCCCCTGAGCAGGAGGAGGGCTGACCCTGGGCCGTCCCAGGTGCACTTGCTGCGCAGTGGGGGTTTCGGAGCGCTCGCCACGCAGCTCCTGCAGAGCCAGCCGTGCTCTGGCCAAACACTTCCCGCATCGGAACGTCGGCTGTGCACACAGCACTTCCCAGGTGGGAAAGGGCCCCGAAAGAACTTGAAATGACAACCTTCGCCCTGCAAACCTTCGATACTGAGAAGCGACGCCCAGGTGTCAGCTATGCGTGCCAGACCAGGGCGCAGACAGCAAGCACTGGGGAGTGGCCCCCAGGCCCGCCACCCTGTGGTTCCCCAGAGTCACCCTCCGGGCAGCTCCCAGCGGCACCCCCGCTTTGTAGACCAGCAAAGTGGGCTTAGGAAGGTGTAGCCGCGCGCCCAGGTCACTCAGCCTAGAAGACGGGGAGGGGACTCCAGGCCATCTGTCCAGGCGGGGGGCGGGGTCGACATCCGGGCTGTGGCAGGGGCTGGCAGAGCAGTGCCGGCCACCTACTCCTGGGCCACGGGGAAGGAGGAAGGGGCCGTCTGGATGGAAGCCGTGTCCCCGTGGGGAGATCCAGCCAGGCCAGGCACGGTCTGTACCGGGCAGAGTCATGCTGGAACTCCAGTTGTGTTCATCTCTTTATTTAAAATTTTGATATTTTGTTCACCACAGATTTTTTGCATTCATTTTTACTTTTTACATTGTATTAAAATATTATTTCTCTCAGTGGCTGTGGTTTTTGGCACCCCCTGACATTTGGCACAGAGGGGACAGCCTCACTGTCCTCCCTGCACCTGGCCCTGCCCAGGATCGGTCAGACAGGCCGGGGCAGGGTGGCTGGGGGCAGGGGATCCTTCAGACACGGGGGACGGTGCCCGGCGCTCACACCCGTGTCCCTGCCCCCATGAGGATGGAACCCTGTGGGCTGTGGGACACCGAGGCACCTGCCTCAGGGCTGGCCGGGTCCAGGGTGGCCTGCAGAGCACACCGGAGCCCTGAAGGCCCAGACGCGGGCAGCTCAGAGGCCACGTCCATCCTGAGTTTCGGGTGCTGCCTTAGTGTCTGGTTGCTGCTGCGCAAGTCACAAATGTGATGGCTTAAAACACAAATGTATCGTCTCAGAGTTCTGGAGGCCAGAAGTCTGACCCACGTCTCACTAAACAAAAATCAGGTGCTGGCCGGGCTGGTTCCTCCTGGAGGCCCAGGAGAGAGTCCGACTCCTCCCCTTGGGCAGCAGTGGTGGCGTCTCTTCCCCATCGTGTCCTTCTGAGGTCACTCTCCTGCCCCTCTTACGAGGACCCCTGTGCGCACACGGGCCCACCTGGATGAGCCGGGACCAGCTGGATGAGCCAGGCTGGCTGGCTTCATTCAGGAACCTTAACTCCCGTGTTCTGTAGGTGACACATTCCCAGGTTACGTGTGAGGGAAAGCTGCCCAGGACGCTTCCCGGCCGTGACCCCGCAGTTCACAGAAGGGCCAGCGGTAACGGTCAACCCAGCTCACGCCACTCCACTGTGCGACCTGATTCAACCTGAAGCAGGTCCGTCGCCTGAGCCCTTCCTGTCCTACCTCCCGGTGCGCCAGCCTCTCCCACCGCCAAGGTGACACAAGCAACATTGGCTGGCGCTGGCTGAGTCCTGCGTACACGACACATGGTTGTAAGCAAAGTCCCTGCCTTTGTGGGGCTGACGTTCTAGCGGGTAGAGGCAACAGCAAAACATGTGTGCTCAAGGAGGCGCAGCGAGACCCCCGCAGAGGGCAAGGCAGGAACAGGGTGGGAAGCGATGGGGTCTCTCCCACAGCACGTGCGGGTCCCGCCTCCGCAGGGCCCGCCCCACCCACCTGGGTCTGGGGAAACAAGCCCCTCTTGCTCGGGCTGGGTTCCCACTAGAATTCATGCTGCAGAGGCCGCTTCAAAGCCACAGTGAGGGGCCATGGGTGAGAGGAGCCGGCCGCCGCAGGAACAAACACAGCCAACGGAAGCCAGCGTCCTCACCGCAACTCCCAGGCACCGTCAGCACAAACAGGCTCCCCTTTTGTGGGCCGCGTTCTAGCAATTGCTGCATTAATAATAACACGGCTGATGCTCGAGGCAGTGGTGTTCTAGAAAGCTGCTGCGGGCACCGACTGAGCGACTACTGTGAACACAGAACTGTGTTCCTGGGGGTTACAGGGTTGGGCTCCCCCCGCGAGCCTCTGATCACACCATTGTCACCAACGATCGACATGGAACCTCGTGCTCTGTGTTTCTGCCTAGAGATGCCTGTTTAATATGTTGCTGGTTTGCCAACACTGGGCCCCCAGCCCCAGCGCCGTACCCGGCCCAAACAGAGCTCTCCCAGCGCTCACGCTTTCTCCGGAAGACCCTTCACGGCCTCTCATGCTCTGGACACCCGACGGCACCTCCACACTGTGCCTGGCAGCATTTGAAATGCCAAAATTACCAACCAAACACACAAAAAATACCCAGAAAATGACACTACATAAACCTCGAAAAGGACACTTGTTCGCAGCACGAGAGCTGAAACGAGAAGGCAGAGTGCTGCCTTGTGCCCTGCGCCGGGAACGTGTGTCATGAGACAAATTTTTCGGCACTCTGCACGTGTCTGTGAATGGCCGTGCCAGCTCTGCAAATGTTGATGTCAGGGTTACAAGTAAATTTGACTGGTTTGGGGCTGCGTGCTGAGCTGTGTCTCCCAAAATTCATATGACGAAGCCCTAACCCCCAGTGCCTCAGAATGCGACTGTCTGAAGATAAGGCCTCTAGAGAGACAATTAAGGTGAAACGAGGCCACAGGGGTGGGCCCTGACCCAATGTGATTGGTGCCCTTACAAGAAGAGGAGACTGGGGCGCACCGAGGGACAGCAGGGAAGGGCGCGCCGAGGGAGTGAGGAGACCCGTCCACACACCGCGGAGGCAGGCTCAGAGGAACCGTCCCGGACTGATCCTAGATGTCCAGCCTCCGGGACTGGGAGGCAGTGAACACCTGTTGTTGGGGCCGCCGCACCTGCGGTGAGTTGTCGCCGCGGCCCGAGCGGACTAGCGCAGCAGGTGAATTCACACATCTGGGGCACACAAGTAATGAGGAGTGACTGCATTCACATAACCTGCAAACAAGCACAATTTCATTTCTTATCCTTCCGCTTACCACACGGAAATCGTGCGGAACTCCCGCGTAGGCAGTTCTTCCCGACAGCGTGGCGTGACTGCGTGCATTTGTGCGGAGCAGGTTTTGGAGGTCGGGCACAGGCAGGCTCACGGGGGCGGGAAGGGGAGGTTCTCATCTGCAGTCCCGGGGCCGGGGGTTCCAGGGCCTGATGGATTTCTGTGCCTCAACAGGACAGTTCACATAAACCTCACGGAGAAACAGACTGCAGTTATTTCGATTCTGTCATCCTATTGACCTCTTGGTGCTTTAATTTCTTGTTTAAAATTTAAAACTGCGAAACCAAGTGCAAGCAGAGGAGTAGCATTTGAGTGCGAAGGTGCGCTCAGGCATGAAGTCAGTCACTGAATTAGAATAACGAATTTATAATTGAAATGTATCATTCTTTCTGTTCATTGCTTTAAAGAACAATCAGGAAAACCATGACTGTCCGTGATGATGATATGATCATACTGAAAATAATTTTGTTTATGGAGGATGGAGCGTTCAAAAATGTGATCTGCTCTGGGTGTCACGTGTGACAGGTCTGCCCCAGCCCAGGGTCCTCAAGCTTCGTGCCGGCATCTCAGCAGCTTCTGGCAGCCCTGCAAGAGCGCGCTGAGCCCCGAGGTTGCTGGGGCAGACCTGGAGCCCTTGGGCTCTGACCTCAGCCCTGCCTGAGGCCAAGGCTGCAGCCCACCTCGCCACTAACAACTCTGGGGCCGGGGTAGAGACGATGCTGGAGCCAAGAGTCCACTCTAGGATGTCAGATGGGTGGGTGCCATCCTGCCTGGGCCCCCGGCCACCTCCCGGTGGTGCAGGGCCACCTGGGACCAGCCCCTGCCCTGCCTGCAGCAGCACGGTCCCTCCCCCGGCCCTGGCACTCAGGCCACCGAGCTGGTCTGGTCCGTGTCAGGGAAAGGGCGCTCGCGTGAGAGAAGGGCCAACGGAGAGATCCCTCCAGCTGGCCCAAGGCCACCTCCAGATGGACATCAGGACCCCCCTAGAAGCCTGACATGAAGCCCAGGGATGTGTCTGACTCCCGGGCCAGGTCTGGGCAGGGCAACAGCAGGGACTGCCCTGCAGCCTCTCACCTGGGGAGACAGGGAGGAGGCTGCCAGCCCAGGCACCACAGGTGGCCAAGTGCGGGGTCCGGCAGCCACTGGGGCCTGTGTGAACACGGTGACCCTTGGCACGGGTGGCCACTCCTCACTGGACGTCCCTTGCCCTTTTCCCAGCTCCCAACTCCGGCCTCCTGCAGAATCACCGTCTCCCTCGGCCTGTGCCCTGGACCGAGTCCAGGGAGACAGTGACCAGCCCCGAGGGCAGCCCTGCTAGCGCGGACCCACCTTGGGTTGAAGCAGGGGAGCCGCAAAGCCAGCAGCCTCCTGAGAAGGCCGAGGTTGGGCAGCCACTGCGGAGGCCACGAGGTGACCCAGGTGCCACCCAGGGAGCTTGTGCCCACCCTGGGTGTGGTGACCCTTTGGTAAGCCGTCCACCCGAGTGCAGCCCACGGCAGCCTCGTGCAGACTTCAATCCCCAGCCCACCCCGTGAAGGGGCCGCTGCTGTTAGCGTCACTGCTGACCAAGAGGGACAGGGCAGGCCTCGAGTGTGGGCTGCACCTGGGAGTCCTGGGGGTGGGCAACGGGGCGAGCCCAAAGGACCCAGCAGGACGGAGGCATGGGTGTGAGGGCAGGACCCAGACTGGGCTTGGCAGTGTGCGTGGTATGTGTGATGTGTGGTGTGTGTGGTGTGTGTGTAGCGTGTGGGTGTGTGTGTCTGGGGGAGCGTCAGCCACATCTCCGGGATCATTTTTCCCTGATGTCTCTAAAACGGGGCCTGTCCAGATCCTGCTGCGCTGCTGCAGGCAGGAAACGGGGCCTCAGCGGCTGCTCCTCCACCGTCCCCTCTGTCCCCTCTGCATTGTCTCCCTCCAGCCTAATCCTGCTCTCAGCGGTTTGCGATGTGCCGCGCCAGCACAGCCCGTGCCAGCCCGCTCACAAAGGCCGCGGCTCCCCCGCGGCCCCAGCCCAGCAGTCTGGGCGCACAAAGCCGGTGCTGGATTTTCCACTCCAGGGCGCAGGGTGCACACAAATCGCCCGTGCAGGCAGATGGGCATTGTGGTGGCTCAGCGGGGAATGTACCGGGCTAAGCCTGGCTGTCCTGGGGTCAGCAGGTCAGGCGGACGGTCCATCGGAGTGCCGGCCCCTCCCAACAGCAGGAGAGCGTCTGCGCCCCAGCCCCTGCCAGCACTGGCCACGGGTGCCCTCCACGCACCTAGAGGTGCCGGGTTAAGTCGGGAGGGATCCTCTTTTCAGGGTTTGGAGATGATTCTGTCCCACAACACACAGTGGGAGCTCACGACCTGCCGGATGTGCGGGGTCATGGACGTGGCAACAGCGCAGGCCGCCCCGCCCGCCTCCTGCCACGGTAGTAAAGTGCTGTTTCATTGAGTTTATCTTTATGACAAAAATTTTTACACATTCTAAAAGGTAGAGAAAAGGGTACAATGAACCCTCCATATGCTCATCAGCCAGATTCAACAATTATGAAGATCCTGCCCCATTTCCTGCTTCTCTTTGTTTTTTCTTTCCTGAACTTTAAAGCAAGGTCCAGACACCCCGGCACTGCACCCACATCCTGCAGGTACTTTTCTCACAAACGCGACATTTCGTTACATCAGCAAGAATTCCATTTGCACCCGACGGGATTGATAACGGTTTCTCAGTATTGTCTAAAACCCAGTCCCTCGCGCAGTATTCCTAATTGTCTCAAATGTGTCCTTTTACAGTTGATTTGTTTGAATCATGACCCCCAAGAACCTGATCACTGCTCCGGTTGTTTCGTAGATAGGCGGTTTCTAGATGCTTTTCTGCATTATTGGAAAGGTCATGGGTGCTTTTTGCCCTTTGCTCTGCTAAAAAGTAGTGAACTATATGCCCCACTTGTCTAATTCCTAGAACACCGAGCTGGGGCAGGGCCGGCGTTAAGACTTCATTGGGAGGTGTGACCAGAAGCCGGGAGGGCAGGGTGAGGGGAGGGGACGCTCTGCGGAGCTGGTCACAGCAGCTGCTCCAGCCAGGGCGCCTCGGGCAGCGATGCAGCCGCTGTCGCCTTCCCTCCCGTGGGCCAGATCTGCCCCAAAGAGGATGCCCCGCCACCTTTCTGATGTGTCCTTCGGGGACCCTCTGGGCAGCCGCCGGGAGGCGGAGCCCTGAAGACGCAGGCAGGTCAGCTCCTGGGGCGTGAGGTGGACGTGGGTCCAGGTGCTGAGTGACGCTTAGGATTCTGCATAAATCCTGCTCCAAACTCGCGGGAGTGTCACTCTTCTTTCTCATACGGTCCTTACCTGGTTTGATACCAAGGTCATGACTGCTTCAAAAAATGGGGGGCGAGAGTGTGGTTTGTTTTTCTAGCCTTTGGAAGAGTTTCTATGAAATTGAAACTATTCTTACATGTTGGTAAAACTCATCTGTAAACATCTGGGCCTGTTGTTTTCTATTTGGGGACATTTTTCCCACTGATTCCATTTTTTTTCATGGTTATAGGACTTCTTATTTTCTATTTTTTTCCTAAGCCAGTTTTGGCAAGTTGTAGTTTTCCTTTTTTATTATTGTTTTTAGGAAATACTACTTCGTGTGCACATTCAACTTGCGGGCACGTGGCGGCTGCCTGCGTGCGCTGGCCCCGTTGTGGTCCCGTGAGCACGTGGGCACGGGCTGGGTTCTCTTTCTCGTCCTGCTCCTGGTGTCTCACCTTCCTTCGTCCTGGAGTGCTCGGGGAGGTGTACCAGCTTTATCAGATTTGTCAGGAATTTTGGCTCTGTTGAGCCTCTCTACAGTATGTCGTTTTCAGTTCATTCATTTCTGCTCATATCGTTACTGTTTTCTCTCCTTTGTGTTTTATGGATTTGTTCTGGTTTTGTCCTGATTTTCTGAGCTCGCACATGGGCACTTGGGTGCGAGCAGACGGGCGTTTCCCCTCCTGCCGCAGACCCCGGCCGGACAGTGTTGACACGACAGGAGCAGGTGGAACTGACCTCCACGTTCTCAGAGCTGAAGGAGACCCCGCTGCAGGTGGATGTGTGGCTGTGCCCAAGCAGCCCCCCAGCGATGGACACTCAGTGGGTCTCCGTCGGGGCTATTATAAATAACATCACCACAGCTGCTTCTTCACACACGTCTCTGTGCGCGTATTTCCACAAATCAAATTCCCAGAAGTGAAACTGCTGAATCAAATAATCAAATTTCAGTGGAAATGAGAATCACAGTTCCTTCCTAACTCTCCCCACAGATTCATAAACGAGGATGTAAAATGATCAAGTATAATGCTTCTATCCTCTCCTTCCCCTCTGGGAAATCACACAAGTGAATTTCTCTGAATCGAGTTAGGTAAGCATGAAGAATCCTTCACACGTTGAAATAGATGAGATTATCTACAATTCTTTTTGTGTGTGTATCCAAGATGTTCCCTCCCTATTGGAAGGAAAAAAGAAAAACAACCCGCTGGTGGCCACAGTGCGGAGATGCAGCCTTCATCCTGCTCTGGCCGCTGCCCTGGTGACACGGTGCCAGGCGGTGAGGTCTTCAACCCTCTTAAGACACAGATTAGGGATATGGGAGCAAACGAGGCATTTTACTACCGTAGCTTGGGTGTCTCAGAAACCAAGGGCTGAGGGGCTGAGGCAGGAGGATCGCTTGAGCCCAGGAGCTTGGGGCTGGGGAGCGCTGGGGGTGGCCCTGGTGGTGGAGGGTCCCACATCAGTGTCTGCACATCCATGAGTCTGGACACAGAAATTCAGCTGAGCACCATCTCATTCGCATTTCCATCCCCAGGGACTGATGCACAGACCATGTTGTGTTGTTTTGTTGAGATGGGGTCTCACTGTGTTGCCCAGGCTGGTCTCCATCTCCTGGCCTCAAGCAATCTTCCCACCTCGGCCTCCCAGAGTGCTGGGATTTCAGGCGTGAGACTCCGCACCCCACCCTGACTATTTCAGTAAATCCATTCATGAGTGAATAAATTTTTTTAATTTCCTTGTTCTGAGTCTACATTCACCACTGCCCTCCCATGAGACCAGGACAAAAAGGAAGAGAAAGTCCTGGCCAGATGGACACCGTCAGGTGGTCACTTGGTCTCCAATCCAGGACTGTCATTCTGTTTTTGCCCACCTCCCCCCACCCTTGGGGGTTGTTTGAGCAGGGCCACCAGCACCTCCATCTGGCCAGTCAGAGGCTTCTGGAACCCCATGCTCACGGCACCTTCTGTGTTTCTAACTTGGAAAGTGCCAGGTCCCTTCATTCCAGAATGGTATAGTCCTTTAAGTTGTGTATAGAACCTTAGAGCTGGAAGGAAGCAGGAGACCCAGACCAGATTTGATCAAGGTTCCATTTCTGTTTTTTTGAAACAGTCTCACTCTGTCACCCAGGCTAGAGTGCAGTGGTGTCATCACAACTCACCACAGCCTCAAGCTCCTGGGCTCAAGCAATCCTCCTGCCTCAGCCCCTGAGTAGCTGGGACTACAGTTGCGTGCCACTACACCTGGCTAATTTTTCTATTTTTTGTAGAAACTGGGTCTCACTCTTGCTCAGACAGGTCTTGAACTCCTGAGCTCAAGTGATCCTCCCGCTTCGGCCTCCCAGAGTGCTGGGGTTATAGGCGTGAGCCACCGCGCCCAGCCAGCCAAGCTTCCATTTCGAGACTCTGTCAGGGATACAGACTTCCTGCCCACTGCCGTTCTCCACTCTTTCCATTCCCCTACACAGGTGGTTAATCCCTCTGAGCCTCAGTTTCCCCGACTATACAATGGCGATGAAAGGAATAATACCTCACCTAAATATCACTACAGCTGCCTGAGGCAGAACAACTGATTCCGTGGTTTATAGAGGAGGAAGCTGAGGCAAAGAGAGGCTGAGGAATTCGACCTCTGAGGCTCAAGGTCGCACCCAGACTGCAGTGGAGCTGGAGCTGGGCGGAGGCAGCTGGCTCCTTCGCTCATCCAATAAAAATTCGTAAAGTCTACAGGAATCATGCAAACGCCCTAGGATAAACCACACAACAGAGAGCACCCGGCGAGCCCCCATGCTCGTGATTGCGCTTGCACCACGGGCGCTGGGAGGCGCTGCTGGAAGCTTCTGCGTTGCAGTATTTATTCCCTGATCTCACCACCACTGTGACTGCTGCCGCTCACTGATTTACCAGGAAACGGGTAAATAATTATCTTACTTGCTTTTATTAATCTTTCTTAAACACAGGTCTAGCTCGCATTCACTTCAATGTTTAGTGTTAGAGGTGTTTTGGGTCTTTATTTGGAAGTCGTTGCTGTTTTTGTGACCAGAAATATGCTGCAGGGGCTTACCTCTTGATTATGTCAATTAGCCTGCGGTGAAACTGGTCTCCTTACCCATCATCTCGCTGAAAGTCACAGTTTCCAAGAACCTGTGACAGCCATGAGGACTTTCTGTATGCCATTATCTGTTCAAAAGAAATTACAGTAGCGACCCACAGGCCCTGTTTCCGAGGGGCTGTGATGGCTGGAACCGGAGCCGGCCTCAGGCCAGGACATCACAAAGGAACCTCCACATCCCCAAGTCGGTCTCCTCTCCTGTGCTTGTTCCCTGTCCAGTGCGTACCCTTAGGAAGCACCAATGTCCCCGACTCAGTCGTCCTAATAACCATCTCTGCGGTTGTGGAAGCAGAGCTGGACTGACCCTTCCCGCTGCCTAAGAGCGGGAGACTCGCGCCATCTAGTGTCCGCTGTGGCAGCAAGTTCCGAGCTCCCGTTTCCGTGGTGGGAAGACAGCTCTTTCAAAGACACAACAGGAAGAAAGCAAAAGTCTGAAATATGCGAACTCCGTCCATGACTATTGCCTGATCAGTACGCCTGCAACCCTCCGCCGCTTGCAAGATTTGGCACGTCTGGCACCAGCTTCCAATAGCGGCCAAACCAAAATGACTTGAAGACAAGGGTCACCAAATTACAAAAGCACGTCCCATTTCATGCAGAAATTCCACTTTCAGAAACGTGTTCTACAAATACACAGCTGCACACGCACTCATGCGGAGTAGCCTATGCACGAGGTTCCTTGTCGCGGCCGTGTTTGTGTTCGCGAGCAATGGACGCTATCTACATGTGCATCCGTGGACAGTAGTCTAGCAGATTCTGCAGTGGAATAGTCTGCGGCCATCAAATAAATAAGACAATTTGCACATCCATGTTCACAGCAGCACTCCTCACAGTAGCCAAATGGTGGAAATAACCCAGATGTCCGTGGACAGGTAAGTGGATAAACAAAATGGGGTCTGCACACACAACAGAACATTATCCAACCTTAAAGAGGAAGGAAATTCTGACACAACAGAATTCTGAGTGAAATGAGCCAGACAGAAAGGACAAAGAGGACATGGCTCCACCTGTACGAGCTTCTTACAGTCAAAACCAGAGACAGACAGGAGAACGGTGGGCGCCGGGGCCGAGGAGGGAATGGGGAGTCAGCGTTTAATGGGGACAGAGTTTTAGTTGTGCAAGATGAAAGAGTTCTGGGGACGGACAGTGGTGATGGTGGCACAAAAACGTGAATGTGCTTAATGCCACTGAACTGCACACTTAGAAATAATTGAAATGGTAAATTTTGTGTTATGTATATTTTACCACAATTAAAAAGTCAGGAAATTTGTTACGCTGTAATAATGGAAATACCTCCAAGTCATTACATAAAAATAAGGTAGAGGACAATGTACGGTACGCTAACATTTATACCAAAATAGGACATACATGTGTAATTGCTTGTAGCTGCATAAAATGTCTCTAGGACCCACATGAAACCGGTAACGCTGCTGCTCTTGGTGAGGGCGGGGCACAGAACCCAGGAGGACTCCTTGCTTTTCGATTTTGAATCTTCAGCTTGTGTTGACCACACATAAAGTAATTAAAGTGAAATCGCAAAGACTAAAGCCCTCATGGAAAGCCATGGCATGGGCTGCCTGTGTGTGCAGACCCCCGTTGCCGGAAAGAAAGGTGACCCGCACGGGCCCCAGGTGCAGATCTGTTACAGACTGAATGCTTGTATCCCCCAGATTCGTGTGTGACGACTGCAACCCCCAGTGGGATGGTTTAGGAGGCGAGGACTCTGGGAGGTTATCAGGCCATGAGTGAGGGCCTCGGGATGGGATCAGTGCCCTCATGAGAAGGGACACAAGAGCTTGCTTCCTCTCCCTCCCGCTCCTCTCCCCCACTACGTGCAGACACAATGAGAAAGCAGCCATGTGCAATCCTGGAAGAGAGCCCTCACCCGGAACGGGATCTGCCAGCACCTTGATCTTGGGCTTCCAGCCCAGAACTATGAGAAATAAACTTCCGTTGTTTACGCCGTCTGTCTCGGCATTTGTTACAGCAGCCCACGCTGAATGAGATACGACCTTAAGCCTTCGTGAGGCTCTAACTGCATGGTCTTATTAATTACAGATGCTTATAAAAGAAAACACGAATTTTCTTTTACCAAGAATCACTTGTTACATGATTGTCCCGAGAGGCCTCCTGATAACCGATCGTATGGGATGACATCCGAGCATGGCTCCGCAGGCCAGGTGGGGTGGCTGCGTTCTGCATCACGGATCACAGAATTGGGATTAGAGAGGGGACCTCAGGAATCACCTCGGCCAACCCAACTTGACAGATCAGCAAACCAGGGCGCAGACTGAGGAGGTGACGCTGAAGTCCCTCGGCTGTGCCAGCCCGCACTCGGCCCTCACGGCACACGCCTGCACTCCGCCCTTCACCAGCCTCCGCGAACCCGACCCCAACGACACCCAGCGCGGCAGGTACACTGATTGTCTCAGTCTGCTTTCTGTTGCTTATAACAAAATGCCTGAAACTGGGTGATTTATAAAGGAAAGGAGTTTATTTCTTACAATTATGGAGGCTGAGCAGTCCACGGCTGAAGGGCTGCATCTGGGGAGAGCCTTCTGGAGAGGGGGCTGAGTGAGCTAACGTGCCAGCTCAGGTCCCCTCCCATGATAGCCCATCAACCCAGTAACCCAGGAACGGGTTAGTGCATTCACAAGGACAGAGCCCTTGCAACCCAACTCCTCTTAAAGGCCCTTCTCAACACTGCCACACGGGGGACCCAGTTTCAACATGAGTTTCAGGAGGGACATTCAAGCCGTAGCACTTACTATCATTGTACAAACAGGGAAACTGACCTTGAGAGATTAACTGCCTTGCCCAAAGTCTCACGCTCTTTCCGCGGTGTAGCCAGGATTACGCCTGGGTCCGGAGGTTCCAGAATCCAGGCCCTGAGCCATTGTGTCCTGATGCTTCACACAAAGCACAGCCGTCTGTATGAGTGAGAAACCGGCAAACCCGACATGAGCCGCTGACCACCCCACCCCGTGATACCCAGCCACTCGGACCAGACGCCTCCTGCTCCCCCACCCTCCACATCCGACCCCCAGCAAGGCCCTGCACCGGCCCCTCCACGTCCTCCGCACCTCACTGCCCGGCCTCCACCCGGCCACACTCTTCCCTGTCCCGGGATCACCCTCCCCTGTCGCCCCTCTGCTCTCTCACCCCCAGCACCCCAAGCTCGACTTTTGTTAAGGCAACTTCATTGAGACATGGTTCACATACCATAGAATTCACCCTCTTAAAGTGTACAATTAAGCGATTTTTACCAATTCACAAAATTGTTCTTCCATCACCGCTATCAAATTCTGTAACGTTTTCATCACCCCACAAGTAAACCAGATGCATCAGCAAGCCCTCCACCCTGCCCTCGCCCGGCCCCGGGCTGCCACTCATCCCTTTTCCATCTCTGTAGGATTCGTCTATCCTGATATTTCATGGAAATGTAATCGCAGAACACGAGGTCTCGTGTGT
This sequence comes from Avahi laniger, assembly GCA_963575035.1. Taxonomy (NCBI): domain Eukaryota; kingdom Metazoa; phylum Chordata; class Mammalia; order Primates; family Indriidae; genus Avahi; species Avahi laniger. The sequence goes on from CAUYSK010054685.1 coordinate 20,818, forward strand.
GTGGCTTCATTCATGCAGCATGATGTTTTGTGCAGGCTGCAGACGCCAAGGTGAAATCACTCGTCAGACCCGACACAACAGGGCTGAGAAGGCCACGGAACAGGTGGCTCGTGCTTACATATCTGGGGTAAGAGCTGTGGCCGAGGACTTTCTAAACCCTGTCTCTCCTTAACATCTCCGGCTTTGACAAGGTTTGTCCCCGACATCCTCTGGGACGGCAGTAATCCAGAGATGCCCAGGGAAGAAACCCTGCCGACGGCATCGCCACCAGTGCGCTGACTGCGACACTGGCTTTGAGCGTCTGGACCCCACGGCCCTCTGGGCGCTGATGGAAATCTCTTTCTGCTAATAAAAGCTCCCCTTCCCCCTTCCCTAGCGAAGGCACTAGCGGCTTGCCATGTCACGCACTCCAGATTATAACCCTCCCGTCTATTCCTGAGCAAACACAGCATATCTAGAGATAATTTTCTCCAGTTTCTATTTTTTGGGTTCCTCTGTGTTGTAGCATGTGTCAGCGCCTCAGTTCTTTTCACGCCTGGATACTGTTCCACCGCATGGGGGGACCACAGCTTGCTTATCCATCCGTCA